>CAOKZL010003913.1:0-60591 GCA_948472985.1 Iguana delicatissima
GACACTTTGAAAGAGTTAATACTGTTCTATTTTGAGTTCCTTAGAAGAGTAAATATTGAAAAGGCAAATAAATGTGTCTTCATGTCATGTAGGTGAAGAATACAACAAATTCATTACAGTGCAATGGAAAAAATTGGGGAAAAAACACAACTTCAAGACTTGGCAGAGATGTGTGGAAAAACCACTTCAGGTCTCAAAAGAGGTGTGAAGCAAGATTTATAAGAAAATTGAAATATGAGTCTCTTTATGGAACTCTCTGTATCCCAAGCTGAGCCCTTTTACCAAGCATTAAAAATTATGTTACAGATGTCACCACAGATGCTCTTGTATCATAAAAGTGACCCGTTCATTCTTGGGTTTTGTGTTCACTGCTGCTATGCACTGAATTAACAGCGGCCTTCCCATCCTGCTGCCCCCCAGATGTGCAGGACAACTTTCAGCGAGGCTGGCTGGAGGATTTTAGGGTGCTGCAGTTCAGCACATCTGGAGGACACCAGGTTGGGGAGGAGTGATATCTAGTGAATAAAATAGAGTCTGGGATTCTAACCAAGTGTATTTGAGTCACACAAAGTAGCAGCAGCAGAAGTTTTACCATTTCTTATTATTTATTTCCTCTCTTTTTCTCAGTACTGGGTTCCAAGGCAAGTTACAGAATTAAAAAGTCCTCCCACCTGGGGACTACACAAGGATGCATATTCCATGCCACCAGACCCTTTGAAGATACCAGCCATAGATGCAGGCAAAACATCAGGAGTAAATACTACTAGAACACAGCCTTAAAGCCCAGAAAACCCACAACAACCTAACAATTAAAATGGTTACAAATAAAGGCACCTCTCTGTAAAAAAGTGAAAATTAAATTCAATGTGTTTGCAAAATTAAATACAATTAAAACTATCTAGCAATTTAAGAACAATTCAAAAGATACTCATTTAAATGACAAAGAAAAAAAATATTGCAAATTATTATAAGATGTGCAGTTGTAACTTTTCAGTTCCTAAAGACCTGCTGAAATAAGAAGTCACAAGTACTGGAAATGTTTTTGACCTTCACTGTATGCTCAATGAAACTGAGTGAACAGTCTATAAGTCAACAACTAGTGTTCAATTCTACCTTTGTGCTTAGAGATGAAATGCTTACAGCCCTGACCAACACCTAACAGGCTGTGTCTTCTGGCCTGTTTTGTATTATCAACATCTACAGATATGGGCAAGCAAAAGACCAGAAAGCATTGTGTGGGACAGTCCTCAGCCACACTGCCTAAAGCTTGGCAATCACTGAATTTATTTGATTATTTTACATCCTGCCTTTTTCCTCACGTGGCATGCAAGGCAGCTTACAATAGAGTTAAAAGTAAGGTAGAGCTAAAATTCTGATGATAAAAATGTTAAAACAAGATATTGTATTAAAACACAATTAATTTGAAAAGTATAAAACCATTTAGATACATTAAAATAAAGGTGAAAATTACAGCAACCCCTGCCATAAAAAGACCGTTCTATACAACCAATTAATCAACAAACATTCTTTACATAAAAAGGTCTTTAACAGCTTGAGAAAGGAGAGCAAAGGGGGGGGCAGCCTAGCCTCTCTTGGAAGGGAAGGTGGGAGAAGGAGGTGTGGCCATCCAGCTGTTGCTGCACTGCAACTCCCAGCATTCTTCATCACTGGCCAATGGGAATTGCTATCCAACACCTCAAAGTTTGTGCTTACCTCTGAGCTAAGAAAAATGGTCACACTAGTTGCCTTCGATTTTGCAGACCATGCCCTTTATTTTAGTTTCAACTCAAATCTTGCCCCAACCATTGAGGATGCAATCCTATACACACTGACCCAGGAAAAAGCACCACTGAACATAACGGAAGTAACTTCTAAGTATAAATGCATATGTGTGTGCTGGAAAGGACCTGAAAAAAGAGTTCACTTGCTTGTTCTGAATGAATCTGACATTAGACCCAGGTTACTGCATCTGGGTTAGGAGGCATTATGCACAAAATGGGTTGTTGTAGTAACCCCCCCATTTGGCAACATCAAATTTTCTTTGATTTCGAAGGTTCTGTCGAAATACTCAAAATTGCTCAACTACTGCAGCTCTGAGAGTTCCAAAAAAGAGAGCAGTGTGTGTGACAATCTGAAGGTTGCAAAACTGTTAAGTTTCTGGCAGATGAAACCAAACTGCCTGCGTAGGATTGCATACTACAGTCTTCCCAGAAGCTAAATATCACAGATCTTTCCAAGATCAAAAACAGCTGAAGATTGTTTTAAAAAACAATTCTGACAAACTTTTGGGAACTGTTTCTAAGGAAAAGTCACTTTAATAATGTGGTGTGCTGCTTTATTTTTAAACTGATACATTTTAAATTATTTTCAGTTTGCTAGATGATGTAATCACACATTAACACTGTTTTTGTATGCTTTTACCTGTATTTGCCTTTTATTTTAGTTTTTGTAAGACCCATTTGGGGGAAAAGGTGGGATACCAAATCAACAAATGAACAACTGTGTACAATATTAACTCCTTCTAGCTTACAGGGAAGGGCTAGAAGTGTCAATGCTTGTGTGGCACTGGCATCACCAGTGTTGTTCTCAGCTCAGTATTTCTCTTTCTTCCTCCATGTTCCAGCAACACATCTTGAACACTTCCACCTTCCATTGTTAGCATTTTTTAAAATGTAATATAGTACATCATATAAGGACAGAGAAGCAGGAGTTTAAAACGTTGCCAATTATCAAACTAGCTTGAATTAAAGTTTAAGAACACATACAAGCACACATATATGAACTAGATTCTTACATAGCCCACTCAGCAATAAGTCTTCCCAAAGGGGAAGACACGTTTGGGTAAAATAGCAACAGAAACACAATAATGATTGGGGTAAAGGTCTTATCAGAATTTCAGTCACAAAAAGTGTATGGACTCTGCATGAAAGACTGTTCATTTTCTACAAGACTGAGTCGAACTTGTAGGAAGATCCTTGGATCCTTGCTGTATATGTTGAGCCTCTTGGAATATGTTATGTTGCCTGGCATTCAGTACTGTAGTTATAGATTTGTAACATTTAGTTATGGATCTGACCCTGCTCCATATTCAGCAAAAACATGTAGTCTTACTGCAAGACTACTTAAATATCCTTCTCCAGCCTACCCTAGCAGGCAACAGTGGGATTGGATGAAAGAGGTCTGTTCAGCTGCTGATCCAGGTGCAAGGAGGATGGTATTTCCAACCCCCTTTCACCAGTGAGTGCGGCTGTGACCATCAGAAGCAGGACCTTGTTGCAGTCTCATCGGCTGGCAGGAGGAGATTGAAAACACCATCATCCTTGAGCCTTAGTAAGCAGCTGAACCAACTCCCCAGACTTGATCTGGCTGCTGGCTGTTAAGGTAAGATGGGGGAGGGAGCTGGACCGGGAGATGTGGCTTAGTTACTGGGTGCCCAGTGTAGAATATCAGCTACAGAGTACTAGATTGGCTAGAAATGATATTGTGTCTTGTGGCTTTCAAGTTTTCTCCAACATTACCAATAAAGCTACTAGCTTTTCAAATATTTTTATTACTACTACAAAATTAAAATCATTATACAAAAAAAGAAAGCTTTAACAAAGAAAGATATAAATAACTCTCACCTCTTTGTCACAGAGACACCCAACACACATGTATTTTACATCTGTATGAGCCTGAACATCACTTGATGGTTCGGAAGACATGGCACAGCCAGCCTCAATAATGACTAGGGATTAAAAAGAAAATTAAAATGTTGGGTGTGCTCAAGGGTTGGGATATACCTAGTGAAGTTTTTGACTTTTCACCTTTACAAGAAGAGACTCTTTTTCCTTCTTGTCATATCACAGAGTTGCCTCACTTTCAAAAGTCATTTGTCATATGGTGTGGGAAGCAAATACAAGCCCCAAACTCCTTTGGCCATCCAGAACAGGCAAGTGATTCCTTGTCTCTTGCGTCACTGTGCTGACTTCTTTATATGTTCTATTTCTGTTGCATAGAGAGAGTGAATCTTACAGTCTAGGCTAATGTGATACTTGTGCATTGACAAGTGCATAATAGAACCCTTCCAGTGCCAGCAGCTGGCTGTGAGTTCCCTGTTCTATTACTTTGCCATTCTGAATGACTGCTATGATGTCAGAATTCTGGATAGTCGACAATCTGTGAGCAATAACAATGCAGGTTCGACCTTGTCTAGCTTCATCCAAGGCCTTCTGGACAATCTGCAGGCAAAAGCAAAAGACAAACATCTTTACAATGACAGCACAAATAGGACACACAGCTCTTTTAGATAAATTTTAACCATTCAACTGTTTATTATACATACATTGTAGGACATAAGGTGAAGGTTTACATACCTTTTCACTTTCTGTGTCAAGAGCTGACGTGGCTTCGTCCAAAAGAAGAATTGCTGGTTTTCGGACAAGGGCACGGGCAATAGCTATTCTTTGCTTCTGTCCTCCTGAAAGCTGGGCTCCTTTATCGCCTACCCGAGTTTGGTATTTCTGTAGAGTTGTTTTTTGTTTTGTTTTTTTGAAAAAAGCAAATAACAGGCTGTATAAGTGTTGTGAAAAATCAAGTCACAAAGCAATATTAAAGCTCTTATGCAGCGTGCTATATAAAGTTAGAAATAAATAAGAAAAATAACAAATGAAATATAATTACGTAATCTAAAAAGCTCTATAACACAGCATGAAATCCCGGTCCATTCCAATTCAGGAGCTTTTTGCAACTCAACAGCAGGTGAGTTTAACACTTTGTTTTCTGGATCCAGAGAAGTCTGCAGTCAAATATATCATGTTTGGTCAGCCATTTAAAAAGCCTTTTGCCCAAGCTCGAGAGAAACAGGGCAACCTAGAGGATTACCTTTTTAGAAGATCCACATGCCTAGTAGAAACACCTTTCCTTCTTTCTTTAATGAAAAATTGAATAAGGATGCCACATATACCGCAACATTTCATAGATAAAAACTGGGATGTGGGTAGTCAAGCAACTTCAGAGTGGAGTCAAGAAGGCAAAAATTATTAATGAGGATGAACATACAAGCTGGTAGAAATTGCAGCAGTTTTTTTTTTTTTTGCCTGAGCTTACTAGGAAGAGCAAGACTCCACCCCTTCCTCTCCTTTCTGTGCTGCCAAGATTTGTTCAGAAGGGGTTTGCATTACATTTCTCCAAAGTCCAAGAGAGTGTGATTTGCCCATGGCTACCTAGTGGTTACCACAGCTGAGCAAGGATTCAAACCCTGGTGTTCCAGACTTCTAGTCCAGTACTCAAACCAGTATCCCACACTGGTGCCCAGCACTAATATCACTGATCCTAACTGAGACTAGCAAGTGGAGTCAATTAAATAAATGCTATTCTGGTTTTTCTGTTGGTTCAAGGCTCAGAGCTAAGGTCTCATAGGTAAGAGCAAGGCTTTTTGCTGCTGTTGTCAGGTAAGGCGCTTTTGAGAGTATATATAATTTTTTTTAAAAGTAAAAGTTGCTTAAGGAATTCCTTTATTCTTCAGTTCTTTTAGTCCCACATTATAAAAGAGAAATTCCACCATTCATCAGACACAGAATTTTCATTCCTGATGGTTTCTTTCACCAGATCCCTCAAATAAATGAAAAAAATTTGTTGCTGAGTGCCTTCGAGAAGTGTCCGATATGTGGCAACCCTAAAGTAAACCTATCACTGAGTTTTCTTGGCAAGATTTGTTCAGAAAGGGTTTTGCCTTTGCCTTCCTCTGAGGCTGAGAAAGTGATTTGCCCAAGATCACCCAGTGTGCTTCCATGGGTGAGTAGGAATTCAAACCCTGGTCTCCAGCATCATAGACCAATGCTCAAGCCACTACATCATGTTGCCCCAATCCCAAATTTAGACATGCTTGTATCCTACGAAAATCAATTTGATATGCACCCAGATTCTGTTCATATTTTCTGAGATGTTAATTCCTTTTTATAAAAGGAGTTCCTGTGAGATAGGTGTACATAGGAATGCAGGCTTAGTTATTTATGGCTGAAATTCATAGCACACTTACGTAGTAGGGAGACCAAGCTTTGCAACCAACATGCTTTCTAAGCTGACATGCCAAGGACTGGTCTGCAGGCCTGAAATGGTCTGTGCTCCAGCTTTTTGCAAAAGAAGAATGTCAGTGAGACACAGATATGCAGCATTGCTTCTTTTGTGTTTTGTTGTTCATCCAAGATGATCCATGCAAAGTGAGAGGAATATTCTTGTTGAGAAAGAAAGCAATGAACAACTAACCTGTGGGAGGTTTTGTATAAAGTCATGAATGTTAGCTGCTTTAGCTGCTTCTTCCACTTCTTCCTGGCTGATGACTCTGCTGTTGTCACCATACTGGATATTCTCTGCAATGCTGCAGTCAAACAGAATAGGTTCCTGTTGCACAAGTCCCAATTGGGACCTCAGCCACTGAATGTGCAGAGATTTGGTATCCACTCCATCTGCAAGCTGCATACAGAAAAAGAGCTTTGGAAATCCTGACTGCAAATTCTGAAATGAGTTCCTCCAGATCTGGACTTGGAAAGCTCCCACACACACACACACACACAACCAGCAGCTTAATCTATTTTAATGGACACTTTACTAGTAGTGAATTCATATGTATTAATTTGAATGCAGTTCTTACTATATACAGCATTGAATTTTGTGTATTTCTGTTAATGAACTTACATATATTTATATGCGCCAAACTGAATATGTCCAGATTTGTACAGGGTGGAAATGGAAAGTATTTGGGTATATGGATATTTGGAGACAACTTTTCATACACATTAATTAAAGACATCCAGCCCTTCCACAAGTATGTTTCAGTATTAAATTGTCACTACAATTTGTATGCAAAGCAACTGAAAGGCATTATGTTTTAAATCCAGAAACATAAGTTTAGATGAATGCAAGTATGCATTGTCTTATTGAACTCAAAATCTGCCATTTTTAACATCTAAATCACTGAATAAGACTGCTAAGTGGAAATGGCAATGACAATTATAACTATTACTGGCCCAGTTCATTGGTTATTTCAAAGGATACTGTACTGCACCTATGGGTGATCAGCTATTGTGTTTATTCATAGGAGACACTTGTGACAAAAATTCTTTGTAGGTTGGCTGCATAGCTCCAACCCTTGGGCTCCTATCATTCCTTTTGTCTTTTTACCCTTAAGATCCCTCACTGGATCTGGTACTCTGGCCTCAAATGGCTGAGTTGTTCTGTAGGATCAGTGCAATAAAGCATGACCAGTTTTTCTCATTGGAAATTGTTTGTTTTAAATATATGTGAAACATAAAAGCTGAACAAGGCAAATACTGAGCCAAAGCCTCCTCATCTATTTTGCATCAACATGGCTTACAGCTGAAACAAACAGTATACTTTTTACAGCTGAGGCTGGGAACTTGTGGCCTGTTAGATATTGATGAATTACTACTATTCCCATCATTCCTCAACATCAAAGGGGTCAGCAAGAGAATCTAATAACACATAAAGTTACTAGGATGCAGTGGTGGCAGCTGATGGCTCCCAGTGTTGGTAGACCCATATTCAGTAGGGCTCTGGATTTTAGTTAAATTTTAAAGGGATTATCTGAAATGCTGAACTTATTTGGGGGATAGGATTAAAATATGGGCTAAAACCTGGTGAATTCAGTACCCCACTGATATGAGGGCCACCAGTTACCTCTGCAGGGATGCTACTGAAAAACACTGTATGTTATTGCCACCTTGGTCATAACACATTAAATTACTTGCTTGTATGGATTGCTGTGAGTTTCTGTGGTCATGCTGCTTTCTGGAATAATTATGGAGATGCCAAGGAAGGAAAAATCCACTCAGAAAGGCAATTCTGAGCACTGTGGCCAGTACAGTGAACTCCTCATTGAGGAGAGAATTTTTGCTGTATTGTTTGTTCCAAGTCAAAGTACAGATGTAGTCACTGACTCACCACTTGTCCTGATCCTGGGTCATAGAATCTCTCCAGAAGCTGAATGGAGGTGCTTTTGCCACAGCCACTGCTCCCCACCAGGGCCAGAGTCTGCCCTTTGTTAACCTTTATATTGAGCCCTTGCAAAACTTGAACCTCCTGTCTGGTTGGGTATACAAAATGTATGTCCTTGAATTCAACATTGCCTTCAAATTTCTCCTGTTGAAGGGAGAGAAGGAACATAGAATATGCTGTAAGAACACACATTTTTTTTACCAGAATTTCTCTATTTGTTTTGGAAACAAAAATAGTAACCCTGGCAAACAAGACATCCCTTTCTGTGTCAGAAATTAAACAAGAGATGGTATATTGTATCTTCTCTGCTTCTTACTCCAATAACAGTAAAATCCTCTCGGAAGAGCTAGGGATCCTCCTGAGCAGCCTGGAATGCAGTGAAAAGGGGGATTAATCACCCCACACTGAGTGGAAGCACCTTGAGCAAGTGGTATACCACTGAGCTTTTGGGCTACTATCTTGCAGAGCCCTGTAAGAAAGCCTGCATTGTTCAAGGGGCCCCTCTTCCTTCCTAGAGAAGGTCTAGCAGGAGGGTTGTATGATCTCTGGGAATGTGCAAGAATTTGTTGGATAGCATATCAAATTAATAGCATCATGAAAACCAAGGAGATTTCCAAACAAGTCTGGGATAAAATTACACAGAATCATCAATCAGGGTTGGATTATTAAAAAACAAAACAAACCCCCCCCCAAACTATGAACATTCCATGAAGCATTGTTAAGTCCATGATTAAAGTGGTCCATGATTAAAGTGTTTTAAGTGGTCTGACTTAAAACCTTGGCTCTGAGGCATCACACATAAATGGCTAGATACATTGTCACAATCTTTGGAAAGGATATTTGAGATGTTATGACTTGACACATGGATTAAGTGGATTATATGATATTCACTTTTTGGGGCCAATGGACACCCCCAGATTCATACAGAGTAGTGTCTTTACTAGTCAATTGGGAGAGGCTCAGTTTCTGAAATGCAACTAAAACTGATTGACAACATAAGGAATGTTTGAGCACCCGAAGTGATAGCTATCTTCCTTCAATTTTAAACATTGCCTATTAATCAGACCAACATTGAAGAGATCAAAATAAGTAATACTACTGCCTATTTATTCTAACTCTATGAAAGAGGCATAACAGTTAATTTAATGCACTAGAAGGAACAAGTAGTGCTTGTAAGACCTTACCAATTTTTCACCTTCTTCACTATAGCTGTCAATTAGTGGCTTCCGATCCAAAAGCTGAAAAATTCTTTGGGCAGAAACTTTTGATTTGCTAAAATCAGGTGCAATAGAATTAGTCTGGCCAACGTTCATGGAAGCAAAAATCA
Source organism: Iguana delicatissima (assembly GCA_948472985.1). NCBI lineage: Eukaryota > Metazoa > Chordata > Lepidosauria > Squamata > Iguanidae > Iguana > Iguana delicatissima. The sequence continues at coordinate 9,323 of CAOKZL010003913.1, forward strand.
CTGAAGAGAAGACTCTGGAAATATAAAAATACAAAAATCAAGGAGCTGTATATAGACACTGAGTACAGACTTCTGACATCATGAGCACTGCTAAAGTTAATTATGAATGACCATCAATATTATGAATGAAGTTCTACATAATAGCACAGCATTTTATTGTATACCACCCTGAGATCCTTAGATATAGCACTGAATATAAATATTTTAATACAATAATAACTAAATAATAATACCTCCCTTTTATCACAGCCTGCGTATTCACTGTGTGCTGTTCTGCTCCATAATACTGCCAACATTGAATAGGCATTAAATACTATTTGTTGTCATATATCTAGGCACAAAAGAAAACTTTGGACACAGTGACTATGCTTAGTGCATCCCAGGATTAAGAATTCTCTGTAGTACAAGAGCTTACTATTATTCAAGTAAGCTGACAATTCAAGACATTCAAAACACTATCTGAGGCTTGAAATCCTATACATACCTACGGGAGTAAGCCCCACTGAACTGAGTAGACACTACAGGACTGTGCTACAAATTTCACAGGATGAAAGACTGTTTTCTCAATACACCAATGATCTACTAGTCCATAGAAGCATAGAAGGGAATATGAAAACTAGACTACAGATTTACAATGCCCACAAGCAGAAATTGAAAACTATGCTTTGTTTTGACTTAGGCATATGAAGAGACAAGCACAGGGAGCACACTTCACTCCTTTTTGTACCATGTTGGGACATCTGAACTTAACTTTCAAGAACAACGTGAACATTGTGTGTTATGTTTTTACCAGAGTTCATGCTTCCATATGCTCTGTAGTCACCATCAGAGTGCTACAAGGTTACCAGCAAATAACAGCCTGAATTCTATCAGCGAGTCCCAGATAAATTAAACCCACTGAATCAACTGTTAAATCATAAGTCAACACATAGGTAAGTTTATTAATTCAATAGTACAATCTAGTCAGGACTAACAGTAGGATTCAACCCACCAACATTAAGTCTTTAAGAATATATTATAAAAGCCTTTTAGAATGAAAGTAAAGATCTGTCTAGTTGTGTTTCCCACAGTGACCAACTATATACCTTACAAATAAAGTGTGAAGGCAATAACTGCTTATCAATAACTGACATTCAGTGTCTGATTACTTCTAAACAGTGAAGTTCCATATAGCTAACATTAGCAGTAGTAGGTATCCAGTAGATTTCTCCTCCATGTTGTGTCTGCCTCTTTGAGACAAAGAACAGACCTCTTTCACTAGATACCATGTTGTACACCTAGATATACACAGCTACATATGAAGATTTGCACATTTGTTTTTAAAGATGAGTTAGTGTTTGAATTCCTAGGCACAACACAAGTCGTTAGAAACTCAAAAGATAAACTCACATAAAAAGTTGTTCGAAGTTCATGAAGCAATGGGTGATAAGCCATGCTCCAAATCTGAAGACAGCAGCATTTATAAAATAGTTAGTACTATTGGATATTCCATATGACAATGCACTAAGGGGAGCTTTCTTCAGAGAGTCCTAATAGAAACAAAACCCAATCAGAAAGAAGCACAATTTCTTATGAATCAAAGAGGAACAGAACAGCGAAGCACATTGATATAGAATTTTCATCATCTTGTAATCTCCAAAAAGAATAACACTTTGCCCTATCTGCATCTTATTTAATACATGAACACTCAACACTTGGTGGGGTAAAAGAATCATGCCTGTTGGCCTGTGTCTCCTACACTTATCCCACCATGGGATGTGACTCATACATTCATGTTAGACAAAACATACATTATACAATCCCAGCTATGTAGGTCCAATAACTTTCAATTCTTACCAATCAAGACTGGGCAAGCAGGTATTCAAGTCTACTGTGTTAATAGATTCTAACCATGTCTTCATCACTTACGCACTGTGCCCAATTACGAGCTTAGAATGAGAGCTTAGGAAGAACCCAAATGTTGGGTGGATGCAGGTTAGTGAACCACTGCACCTTGTATATATTGTACTCTACTTAATTTCAATTTAGCATGGATTGCTCTTTAGTGTCTACAGTTTATTCATATAAATTCATTGCAAATACTTACTAATGAATGAGTACTTCGTTCCTTTTCTTAACAACAAACAAAAAAATCATGGGAATCTTTAGACGACTTTATAGGAACTAGACAATGAAGATTCTAGTATCATGGTTCCAGATAGTTGCATTTGCAGGTCATGAGCTTCAGAATGCCCCAGTTACCATTTGGAAAGTTTCTCTAACAGAAGTATGCTAATATGTAGCTCACTGGATGTTTCTTATGAGCCATTGGCTACTATATGTCACACAACTACTTTCAAAGAACTAGTGTGTCCACAGTTATTACAAACATCACTAACATTGCTCCGGAAAGACTACTTTCTAAAAATGTATGAAAAAAATTATACAAAGCTGATTCAGTTAGATTCTCAGAAACTTAAAAAGATAATTATACACTCTTAATTTTCCCCTCTCCCTCCACAATGGTAGCTGGCCCTACCATTAGAGAAAACAATGTAACTGAATGCTTCAGGCACCAGTTTCAAGGGGCAGTAGTAGAATTTTCCAGCTGTTTTTCCTGAATACTAAGCCATCCTTCCTTAAAAGGGGAAGATGCATCCACACATCATGACGCAATCCGTAAACTGGCCTTCAGCCCTCAGCTGTAGTGGAGTATACACCCCCATTGCCAGTGCTAAAATACAGGAAGATTCAAGCAGCAACCTGATCCCATTGCTGGGGAAGGGCCACTAGTGTGTCCTTCAGCTCAGATAGCAAGATAATTTGTTGAACCTGCTGTTTCCCTCCCTCCCACATTTCCCTCCCCTCATACATTCATATTGTACATACAGTTGGCCCTCCACATTTGCAGGTTTGACTTTCACAGATTTGATTATCTGTGAGTTTCTCCTATCCCTGCAACCCTCCCCTCAGGTGTTTCTTGTCCAGGGAAACCTCCCCTTTCAGCTGCTCTGATCAGGCTGCAGAGCCCTTAAAAACTCACCCCGGTACTCCTTCTCTTCCACCAGTTGACCAGCTAAGGATGGCTTGCAGCCCATTTTCTTACTACCACAAACTGTCTCCCACTGTCCCCTTCACCTAACGAAGGAGATGGGCAAGAGAGCAAGTACAGGGCCACCATGCCAACCCACTCCCTTTTCCATATCCTTCCTCTGACTAGTTTGGACCTTGGGTGTCCATTCTCCACCATGCATTGGCCCCCTTCCCACAGATACACACACCATTGTGTCTTCGGGGCCAAGAGTGAACTGGAATAACCACATGTACACTGAAGTTTTGAGAAAATAAGGCCACAACTTTATTCGCTACAGCTATAACAGGGTTGAACATGTACATGGGTCTGGATCCAGGCACCATGCAACCCGCCTCTTAGCCAATGAGCCTGATACACCTCCAGGTGGGAACCACCTAGTGGCAGGCATGAAGGCCACCTGCCTACCAAGCAGTGCTGAGGATGTGTGCACCAGCCATTTAGTTGGGAGGCTCAGCCAGAAACACTCCAGATGGACTGGAAGGAACTGTGTCCAGCCAAGGACTCAAACTGCCATCAGCCAATGTCTCAAGCCAGCACTTTAAAATTACTGGCTGTTGGCAGACGTGTCCTCCCCAGGCAGTGCATAGGCTGCCAGGAAGGCAGAAGCAGCTGCTCGGTGACCACGTGGCCATCACGTGGCAAATCCACTGCACTGTAAGTCATGCAGCTATATTTTTGATATTTGCAATTGTTTCACTTCTGCAGGGGTCCTGTGCCTCTAACCCTAGCAAACGTGTGGGACTGACTGCATACTCACACACACACATACGCAGTCAGCCTTCCATATCCACAAATTTTGCATCCAAAATTTTACATCCAAGATTCAACCAACCACAGTTTGAAAATATTCTCCCACTCCAAAAAAAAAAGAAAAAAAAGGCAAAAGCAAACTTTGACTTTGCCTTTTTATATATGAGATGCCAATTTACTATACTATTGTACATAATGGGATTTGAGCATCCATGAATTTTGGTATTCCCCAGGGGTCCTGGAACCAAACACTAAAGGACACTGAGGGCCACTGTATAGCCCTGAATAAAATTCACACATAAAATCAAGTCCTGAAAACAGTACGTTTACTGGCATGCAAGATTTTTTACCTGTATGGACCTTCTAAGCTAGCCTTGTATTTTTCAAAAAATCTGTCTTCTCTTGTCAAGGAAACTACTGTCCTTATATTTTCCACAGCTTCTGTTGAAATCTTAAGATTGGAAAAAAAATAAGAAAAATTTGAAGTCATTAAAGTTGATCGTTGTGGCAGATAAGAAGGCAGTGGGGTGGTGACTGAAGAACAGAGAAGTAGAAGGAGAAAAGTAGTCTAAGCAAATCTGAACTCAGTGGTTGTGAACAGCAGAAGACTGGGTTGTGAGACTGTGGTGAAGCCCACTGGATGATCTTGGGTGTGTTATTCTCAGTCCCAGAAGACCCCATGATAGGTTCACCTTAAATTTCTCATAAATCAGAAATAGCTTGAAGACACACAACAACAGTAACAACAACAACAACAACAAGAGACAAGCACCAGAAAGATTCAGTCAGAGGGCTGAATCTGAGAAGCATTTGATGGCTAGGTCATCCTTGAACTAGCCATATCCAGGAAATTTAGTTAAGGGAGAACTTACTCTTCCAGCTTCTTCAAGGGCTTTTTGATTCTTTGCCGCATGACCAGACATGGATTTGATTCTAATGCTATGTGCACCAGCAATTAAGGGAATACAGGCCAGGATGAGCAATGTTAATTGCCAACCATGCACAAAAGCAATAATAAGGGCAGTCACAAGTGTGAAAAAATTCATGGTTAATAAGCTCAGCCGACTTCCAGTAGCCTAAAAAGCAAAGCAAACAAACAAAAACACTAAGTTCTTATTTTTCCAGCACAAAGAATTTATTATTTTTTTTAAAAAAAGAAGACAATGAGTGTGGTCTTTTCTTTTTCAAGTTGCAAGTTTTAATACGGCAATGTAACAACTCAGCCTTTCAATCTCTTACCGAAATAATGAGACATAATTTAAGTTCAACCAAGAAAGCATGAGGAACTTCTATTTTCCCCCTTGGCCTTGACCAGTGCTGCCATCCTGCTCTTGCCAAGTCTTGCTACTAAACTTTTTGGAAACTTTTGGGACTCTTGAATAGTCCCACACAATAATACTTTCTTTATACAGCTCCTCTTTGATAGTTAGTTCTAGCAATTGTGATTTTTAGCAGTACACCATGGGCGAACGGAAGACTGTCTCTTCATTCCAATATGATGTCAGCAAGCAACGCTACAATACTCTTTGTTTTAGTATTGAAAAGAACTCATCCATGGGCATTTAAGCAGTACAAATCATTCTCCAGCCAGCCCCTCTCTTGGCCTTCTGTAGCTGAATGTCCAGTGGCACATGGCTTACAGTAGATAGGCTGAGCCACTGCCACAGCAGCTACAACATAAGACATTGACAGTTGAGCATTTAAAGTGTCAGGCAGTCTCAAGAGAAGATTTACCATGCTATTTTATGAAACAGCTCCTTGGTTTGCACCTTGTTATCAATATTTTAATTAAAACATAATAAGTAAATAGAAAACGTACTCCTTTGACTTGAGAAGCATCTGTTGCAAGTCTGGTTAGCAGAACACCAATGCCATTGTTATGGTCATCAAACCATCCAATTTCCTAAAAATAAAAAAGTGGTTCAAATCATGTTTGCAAATATATCTTGTCAAAACTTAGAATTTTAGGGCTATCGGGGGTTATATGACATGAGTGATCAAGGCTTAGGTTCATTCTTTGCTATAATAAATACTGCTGAGGGTTTTCCATGAATAGGATAAAATTCAAGTGGATTTTAGTGGGTTTGTTAGGTCGCTCATCTAGGAAAATCTGCATTATCTTCACTTGAAACTCTGGACCTCTCCTCGACAGACTGATCTCCAAACTTCTGTGGGCCTGTTTGAACCCCAATTGATCCAGAAGAGATGGGCAGTTTGGGAAAGATTCCTGTCTGAAACCCTGCAGAGTTGCTGCCAGTCAATGCAGGCAACATTAATTAGATGAATTGATTACCTGACTTGCTATAGTACATTCCTACATGTCTTACTTGTTTGTGCCTAATCTCTCCTAAAACAATTTGATGCACACTATTAAGCACAGTTATTTTTTACCCTGACTATATGACGCATACACATTTTTATTTTGATATATTGTAATTTGAGACAAATGGAACAATCAATAGATCAAAGGCCTGACCCACTCTAAAACCGTGTTTTTGTTCCCCACCCCCATATGCTATATTCTGTTGCTACCTGTCGAAGCAAGGCTTTGAATGAAAGCGACCGCAACCGCATAGTCAGAGCTTCTCCAGACTTCCCGAACATGAATCCCTGAAAAGCATAAAGAAAAATATTTTAGTAGTATATTCTAGGGAAATGTTCCAACCTCTTCAAAAACCAATACCCTGTACATGGGGATGGTATCAATTAGAACAGAGTGCACTATGAATCTTGCAGCAAGTTCTGATATGATTCCTTATCTTAAGGTAAGTTGATAGAGATTACTGACACTTCTCTATAGTCCAGAAGCTAGAAGAGGCAATAAGCAAGTTGACTGATCTGGACCTGCTCTTAAGAAACAGGGAAGAACTGGTCAATGGAATTAAGCTAGTGGGAACCCTGGGTAGGAGTGACCATGTCCTTAGAGATTCATTATACACAGGAAAGGGAAAGCTGGGTATAGTTGGATGTGCACTCTGGACTTTAACAAAGCTGATATTGATAAACTTAAAGAAATACTGGGTGAGTTCTCATGGTCACAAACACTCAAAGAGAAGTGAATTTACTATAGATGGAGAAGTGAGAAAAAGAGGACTAGGGCAACTACAGACCAGTTAGCTTAACAACAATGCTGGGAAAAGTTCTAGAATAGATATTTAACCACTTACAAAGAATGTTATTATTACTAAGAATCAGCATCTATTTCTAAAAAAGATGTCATGGCATCTTTTTTGACAAAGTTACAAGCTTGGTACTTATTTATTATTATTTATTTATTATATTTATATGCTGCCTTTCTCCAAGACTGGAACCCTTCAGGGAAATGTTGTACATATAGTGTATCATTTTTTTTGGTCAGGCTATTGGCAATATCCCATATCATATTCTTGCAAATAAATTGATAAAATGTGGGCTCAGTGATGCTACTGGTAAATGGATTTGTAGTGATGCTATGATCACATGGATTTGATTAATGGGCCAAAACCAAAGAGTTTGTGCTAATAGTTTCTGGTCACCTTGGAGAAAAGTGTTAAGTAGGCTGCTGCAGGATTCTGTCCTGGGCCTAGTGTTGTTTTTAACATCTTTACAAGCTATCTGGATAATGGAACAAAGAGTATTCTTACCAAATCTGCAGGTGACACTAAACCTGGAGAGGCAGATAATATCTCAGAAGATAGGATGCAAGGTAAACTTAACGGATTGGAGAACTGGGCCAGTTTTAATAAATTTCTACAAGTATAAATATGTAATGCATTACATTTAGATATTAAAAAAAACCCAGATGCACATATACAAGATGGGTGGTTTTACAGCAGGATATGTAAAAAAGATCTAGGGTCTTAACAGACCACAAGCTGAACATGATAGTGTAATGCTCTGGGAAAAAAGCCAGTGCAGTTCTAGGCTACATGAACAGAAATATATTGTACAGATAAAAGGGAGTAGCAATAGTCTACTTGGTCAGACTTCACTTAAGAGCACTGAGTTTACTTTTTGGCACTACAGTAATATGTATAGATATATACATGTATATGTATATACGTACATATGCACAAGCTGTAATGTGCCCAAAGGAGAAAAAGGATCTGGAAACCAAACCCTGAGGGCGTGGCTAAGGGAATTTGGTATATTAAGCATGGAGAAGAAGAGAGGTGGTTTAATAGCCATTTCATAAACTGGTTATCATGTGGAAGATGGAGCAAACTTGTTTTCTGCTGCTCTAAAAGACAGGATTTCAAAACTAGGGATCCATATTACAAAAAAGGAGATTCCAGCTAAACATTAGGAAGCACTTCCTGCTGCTAAGAGCTGTTCAGACTATCCTAGAAAGTGATGGGATCTCCTTCATTGGGAGTTTTTAAGCAGAGGTCAATAGCTGTTCTCAAAGCAAGGAGATTGGACAAGATGGCCATGGAAAGAGTCTATAAGAGAACTTGGATGAATGGAACTTCTATGCAGCAAGTAATCTGAAAATGTGGTTAATACTCTTTGTAAAAAAGATATTCCTTGTTTTTCAGATTTCCTGAGTATGTTTGTAGATAATCCTGGTGTCCCCAAATGTTACCAATCCACTGTGCCTTTCAGATTTTCCTTTCTAGCAAACCATCATTTAATAGGTCTTAGATTAGTGCCTACCTGAATTATGTATGTGATTAAGCTGATCAGTCCCAGCAGAAGAAACAACAAAGAAAACAACACTGTATTTTGACTTCTCTTTGCTGTGTCTTGTTCTCCGAAAACCTGGGTTGCAAAACATAGTATTAACCATCAGTACAGAAAATAATTACTTTCAATCATTCTATTTAGCTTAGTTTATGATTAAATCTGTAGAAACAACTGTTTCAGATTCTAACACACTGGTCATTTCTGCACTAGACTGTTATAGTGCCTTGAGGCCTCTCCCTAAACTGCAAACCCAAGGATTCCATAGGATGTTGAAAGTGGAATAATAGCGCTATAACAGTCTAGTGAAGAAATGGCCACTGCTGCAAGCCAACTGTGATTCTTCCTCTCTTCCTTTTAGGAGCCAGTTGATTTTTCTTCAGATGTTACAGCAACCACATTGTCTGCAACTTCCCTCTCAACAAGTTTGCATCCATTTTCGCTTGTTTTTATGTTGCATGTTACTCCCCAGTAGGACATTGTATTTACACAAGAATTTGTACATCAACTCCACATAGTTCAAAAGATATGACTGAGAAAACTTATTATTGTAATCCTATGGCATTCAAGAAACAGAAGATCAAGGTCTTGATCAAAATTGCTAGATACAAAGTTGAAACCTAATGTAAGGGAAATGTAACTCTAAAGCCTGGAAGAAACCTACACTGGAGTCTAGCTCTTTGTTTAAAATATTCAAAGTTCACATATTAACTTGATAGTTCCCTAAATTGGTTCACAGTTAGAAGACACAAATCAACACATACTTAAACGACTCTAACCAACTATTAATATGATAAAAATTCCACAATCAGGAAGGCATCACTAAGACTTTTTTTTCTACCTATCACCCACCTCTTCTCAGAAGGCAAGAGCATTTAGCAGAACTCTGATGCAGATCTTCAAGAATATGTGAGTACATATGTGAGATGTTTGTCTCTCTCTTTTCTAATACTAGCACCTCAACCAATGACACTGAGTGGTATGAGTGTTAGTGCAGATAAAAGAGGTACTTCTTCATTCAACATGCAGCTGAATTATAGAAGTTGCTTCCACAAGATGTACTGATGACCACCAATCTGGATGGCTTAAAAAGGGAGTTAATCAAAGCATAAGACTGTCTTTGTTGTGATGGCTATGTTGTACATCCAGCATCTGAAGAGGTATCTCTTTCAGCATGAATGCTGAAGAACATGAGGGGAAGATGTCATTGCACTCACATCTTACTTATGGACTTTCCACAGGCATCTGGTTTGCTATCCACAGAGCAGAATGCTGGACTAGACAGGCCTTTGGTCTGATCTATCATGAGTTTTCTTATTTTCTAGGCCAAGTTACCTTAAGAAATAATATCAGCATTCTGAATTGCAAAGCCTGAAAAAAAATTGCCATGTTGTCTGTGAGAACCTGGGTTTTATAGTACAAAAAGTACATTTTCAAAGCTTTGTAATAAATAGTAAATACTTTGGCCAGTGCATATTCTCCCTCTCTGTCTGTGGATGGACAGACAGACAAAAAGAAAGACAGACTAGCCAACCAGCCAATTTAGACAAGAATATCTCTCTTTTCAGTGAAAAATAAAAAAAAATATTAAGAAAACAACTAAAAGACATAGTTCAAGAGTGAGAAAGAAAGATTTTTATGGAGTCTGAGGCAAAAGCTACTGAACAATCCTAAACAGTCTTACACTTACCCCAATGATTTTACCAAACAGAACTGCAAATGCAGGAATAACACCCCCTCCAATGGCTGCAGCAATGACACCAACCACTATGTAGCAAAATTCAGGCTTATTCAGGGACAGAATTCTTGAATATGGCACCTCAGGGAGCTTCTCTTCCTGTAAAAGTAATAATTCCAGTTGTCACCAAAAGGCGAGAACACTGCAGGAGGCAACGTAATTGCTGGGTAATGAACCAGATTAGTAAAATAGTACAAAGAAATTCACATAAATTATCTATAAGGAAACACATTGGACTATGTCAATCTGCTGATTTTCATGACCTCAGAGCATTAATTGTTCACTCAAGAATGCGGACAAACAACAAAAAGGAACAAAAGGTGAAGTTAGATCACAATCTATCTGAAAGGGACATTGAAAAGTCAAAGAGAAGGCAGCTTTAATGGATTCTTTGTACTCTTTCTGTCTTACATTATTAATTTTTAATAACTGTCAATTGGCATCTTATCTTAATGTTACTATGTTTAATTCCAATTTATTTTGATCTCTCATTATTTCAATGCTTTGATGTGAAAAGCTGTGGATTACTTTCTTTCTTTTTAATAGTGGTTATTAATGTTAAAAAAAGGGGCCTAGAAAACCAATATAGCAATATCAGAAGATTAATCCACATATCACGTATGCCATTGGCAGCTGAAATATCACTAGAATTTCAGAAGTACAGGGTTTGTACTATTATCAAAACAACTGCAGAGTTGGCTGAAATTATGGTTCAATAGTTCCACTTTTCCCTAAAAATGAAGACATCAGTTTATCATTGTCTGTGAGTTGTGTGAAGGCAAAAATCATACACACGAATAAAAGAAAAAATGAGATGATATGGTAGATGGTGTTGCTAGATGGTGATAAAAATAGGACCATATTACAGCAACACGACATTCCAAGCTATTTAAAACAGATAATCTCAGAAATGCCTCCTCTGATTCATTTTGCTCATTATGGCTGCAACAACCCTGTTTATCAAAAAACAAACAAACATTAGTTTTACACAGCTTTTCAAAGACCACACAGATCTCAACCTTTCTGCACTTTCTGAGTGAAGAAAAATGTAATAGGGATGCTGTGAGGCTGTGCTCCCAGTTGTACCCCAGTGTTGCATCCATGGACATTCCCATTTTTTAAAATTAATTTTTATATATCAAACAATAAGCGTTGCATTAACATTCAAAATCTTACAATTGTTCCCCATAGAATATAAATAACAGTGTTTCTTTCATGTTCACATTTCTATATGTTCCATGTTATAATCCCTCTCTTCTCCCCGCTAATCAACTTGTAACCACGTTATATATTCAGTTTTTATATCCCCATAATTCTTTTCTCTCCCCCCTCCCTACCCACCCTCCTTTTCCTGCCCCATCCTTCCCCACCCTATTATCCTTGTTTCACGTTTTCCTCAAGTCCCAAACTGATATTAAATATATTTAAACTAAACCTCCATTTTGTGGATTATCTTTATGTTGTTGTATTCTTACACTAACTTTAACTTACCTAATGCCCATACGTACATTTGCCTATTATTTCTTATTCTATGTTCCCATTCTTAATATAAAAGTTACTGTTCTTAATCCTAACTTCTTGCATAAATCACCTTTATGGTATCTAATTTCTTTTCACCCATTCTATGATTGGTCTCCATTCCCTTTCGAACTGTTGAGCCTGAATTTCCTTTCAACAAGCTTGATAACTTTTCCATTTCTAAAATATCCATGCATGGACATTCCCATTAGTGACCTCCAGGTTCTCTGTCCTGATATTTAAAGATAAAAAAATGAACTGGGAGGCTTACATTCTCCAAAGTGATCCACTGTGCTGCAATGTCATCTTCTGAACACTTCTATAATCCCAACAGGCATTCTTAGAAAATAAAAATGGTGGAAAGATATAGCCCAGTGTTTCATTCTGAAGAATGCCCTGCCATCCAGAAAACAGAAACAAGTACATCTGTGTGTGTGTGTGCATGCATGCACGCCCACTGTAGCTGGGTATTTTACCTGCATGGGTATTTCTGCACATCACTGGTTCGCTTTTTGTCCAATCGCTATGTTGTTGTGCTTTGTAGAAGCAAATATGTGATTTGGCATTTAGGGCTCAAACTTTATATCCAATTCAGTTTACAGATTTCTGTGAAATGGAGACTGGAGCAATTCAGAAGAATGGTTTTATATTTTTGATGTAGGATTCATTGTGTTCAGGTTGTTGGCAGGTTACTTTGCTTATAGCCTCACCAGTTGACCTTCTGAGAAATGTGATTGACCACACCAACTATACCAGCCATTTTGTGAATGACCTAGTCTCCTCACCATGGCAGCTGTTTTGTGAAAACATTCATAACATTTTCAAAATTCCAAATGTGCCTATTGTCCCCTAAATTGTTGGAGACGCTTGGCTTTTAGAATGTCTCTTGTTGACTGGCAAGTCTGTCTTTGCAATGGAAATGACAATCTGCACCTCAGCAAATCAAACAGGAGTTCAGTTATAGGCTTTGCTCATTTCTTGTGCTTCAGATGGGCCATCTGACTTTATATTTAAATGTATTATTAACACTGATGGATTCATTTGGTTATTAACTGAATCTTTAATTTAAAAAAGTTGCTTTCTCTATTTTTTTAAAAGAAAAGTCTAAAACTGGTCCTAGAATTGAGTATGCCAGAACTCTTGCTGGACATATGGGAAATTGATGACTTTTGTTTCAAACTTGCAAAATGTTGGCTTTTGTTCCAAATTTGCAGAATACTCTGTACTTCTGAAATTCTAGTGATATTTCAGCTGCCAATGGCATACATGATATATGGAAATGTTTGGGTCACAGCCTGATGCTAAACTGGAAAGATAGTCTTGATATATGCACTTCTAGAGTAACTTGGAATCACTTTCTGAAAGAATCATCACTACATTCTTAAGCTTAAGGACTTTGGTGTACAGGTGGTCATTTCATCTCTCCTCCCTGTTCAGGGATACGGTGCACGAAGGGAAAGGACAACAGCAGATGTCAACAACTGGCTCCGCACGTGCTGCTGCTGGCAACGGTTTGGGTTTTTGGAACATGGCCTGAATTTCCATGAACATGGGCTTCTGGCGAGGGATGGGCTGCACCTCACAAAACTTGGCAGGAATGTTTTTGCAAACAGTCTTGCAAGGAGGATTAAGAGGTCTTTAAACTAAGTTCCACTGGGGAGGGAGACAGTATTATTCAGGGCAGGGACTTGTCGAGTGCAGGGGGAAAAGGCCCAATTGATACTGCACATGTAGTACAAGAGGCCAATGGCGGGAGGAGTAGAAACAATAGTACAGGACTTGCAGGAAGGGCCTGGGGACTTAAGTGTCTCTACACTAATGCACGGAGTATGGGAAACAAGCAAGATGAACTTGAACTCCTAGTACAACAAAATAAATACGATTTGATAGGCATCACTGAGACCTGGTGGGATAAGTCTCATGACTGGAATATAGGAATAGAGGGGTATAGCCTATTTTATAAAAATAGACCAAACAAGAAAGGAGGAGGAGTAGCCTTGTATGTCAAGGATGTTTTCACCTGTGAAGAGATCCTTGACTTAAACTCAGTAAGCCAAGTCGAGAGCATGTGGGTTAGAATTAAGGAGCGAGAAACAATAGGGATATTCTGGTGGGGGTTTACTACAGACCTCCAACCCAGGCTGAGGACTTTGATGATGCCTTCCTCAACCAAATGACTGCACATTCAAGGAGGAGAGATACAGTAATAATGGGAGATTTCAACTACTCAGATATATGCTGGCAGTCAAACTCTCCCAAGACAGCAAGGTCCAGCAAGTTTCTTGCTTGTCTTGCAGACAACTTCATGGTCCAGAAGGTGGAAGAGGCCACAAGGGGATCAAATATTCTAGATCTGATCCTGACCAACAGGGATGACCTTTTTAATGAGGTAGAAGTGGTTGGATCTTTAGGGGGGAATGACCATGCCCTATTGGAATTTGGTATTCAGTGGGGAGGAGAAGGTAAGGGTAGCCAGACACTCATCTTAGATTTTAAAAAAGCGGACTTCTGTAAACTTAGGGAGCTGCTGGCTGGAATTCCATGGTCAAGAATAGTGAAAGGGAAAGGAGTTCAGGAGGCATGGGAGTTCCTTAAAGGGAGGTACTGAAGGCACAGTCTAAAACTGTGCCAATAAGGAGGAAAAATGGAAGGCATCTGAAGAAACCAGAATGGTTGACTAAAGAACTCTCAGCTGAGCTCAGTGTTAAGAGAAACATGTATAGGAAATGGAAGAAGGGGAAACCACCAAAGAAGAATTTAAGCAAGTGGCCCAGAGATGTAGGGAGGAGGTCAGAAAGGCTAAAGCACAGAATGAACTTAGGCTGGCCAGAGACATTAAAAACAATAAAAAGGGCTTTTTTAAATACGTCCGCAGCAAAAGGAAAAAGAAGGAGACGATAGGGTCGCTGCACAGAGAAGATGGAGAATTACTCACAGGGGAAGGGAAAAGGCAGAACTACTTAACACCTTCTTTGTCTCAGTTTTTTCCCAGAAGGATACAAGCACTCAACCTGGCAGTAGGGGAGCAGGTGAGGAAGCAGGGGAAATGAGGCACGTAGAGGTAGAGGGGTGGTACAGGAATACCTGGCCACACTGGATGAATTCAAGTCTCCAGGGCCAGATGAATTGCATCCTAGGATATTAAAAGAGCTGGCAGAGGTCATTTCGGAACCGCTTGCTATAGTCTTTGAGAAATCTTGGAGGACAGGAAAAGTTCCAGCAGACTGGAAGAGAGCAAATGTTGTCCCCATCTTCAAGAAGGGGAAAAAGAGGACCCAAATAATTATCGCCCAGTCAGCCTGACATCAGTACCTGGAAAGATCCTGGAGCAGATCGTTAAGCAGTCAGTTTCTGATCACTCAGAAAGCAAGGCGATAATCACGAGAAGTCAACATGGATTTCTCAAAAATAAGTCATGCCAGACTAATCATCTCTTTTTATGACAGACTTACTAGCTTGATAGATGAAGGGAATGCTGTGGATGTAGCATATCTCAATTTCAGTAAGGCCTTTGACAAAGTTCCCCATGACATTTTTGCAAAGAAACTAGTAAAATGAGGGCTGGACAGGGCTACTGTTAGTTGGATTTGTAATTGGTTGACCGACCGAACCCAAAGAGTGATCACGAATGGCTGCTTCTCATCCTGGAGAGAAGTGACTAGTGGGGTGCCACAGGGTTCTGTCCTGGGCCCAGTGCTGTTCAATATTTTTATCAATGACTTGGATGAAGGAATAGAGGGCATGCTCATCAAATTTGCAGATGACACCAAATTGGGAGGGGTTGCTAATATGCCAGAGGACAGGATCAAAATGCAAAATTACCTAGATAGATTGGAGAGCTGGGCCAAGGCTAACAAGATGAAATTCAACAGAGAGAAGTGTAAGGTTCTACACTTAGGTAGAAAAAATGGAATACAGAAATATAGGATGGGGGACAAGTGGCTGGATAGCAGTACATGTGAAAGGGATCTAGGAGTCTTAATAGACCACAAGCTGAACATGAGTCAGCAGTGTGATGCGGCAGCCAAGAAAGCCAATGCAATTCTCGGCTGCATCAATAGGAGTATGGTGTCTAGATCGAGGGAGGTACTGGTACCACTCTACTCTGCTTTGGTTAGACCTCATCTTGAATACTGTGTCCAGTTCTGGGCACCCCAATTCAAGAAGGACATGGTCAAGCTGGAGCAAGTCCAGAGAAGGGCGACCAAAATGGTGAGAGGCCTGGAAGACATGCCCTATGAGGATAGACTTAGAGAGCTGGGTATGTTTAGTCTGCAGAAGAGAAGGTTAAGAGGGGACATGATAGTTACGTTTAAATATTTGAAGGGATGCCATGTAGAGGAAGGAGAAGGCTTGTTTTCTGCTGCTCCAGAGACCAGGACAAGGAGCAATGGATTCAAGCTGCAGGAAAGGAGATTCCACTTGAACCTCAGGAAGAACTTCCTGACGGTCAGGGCTGTCCGGCAGTGGAATATGCTGCCTCGGAGTGTAGTGGAGTCTCCTTCCTTGGAGGTTTTTAAGCAGAGGCTAGATGGCCATCTGTCGGGAATGCTTTGAGGGTGTTCCTGCATAGCAGGGGGTTGGACTGGATGGCCCGTGTGGTCTCTTCCAACTCTACATTTCTATGATTCTATGATTCAATCCAAGGGTGATTTTCCTTTCTAAGATGACATTCCGAACTGTTAATAACTGCCTTCTCCCTCAACTTTATTTCACTGCCTATATTATTCCTGTTTCAAGTCTTGTTCTTTCCTTACAATAGCTCTGTAAAAAGCCCTATTGGAGCACACCAGCACAATTATTAGAGAAATCTTTGGGAATCTTTACAGATTTTGTATTCAACTTCAATCGAAATATAAATTCAGCAACTCTGAACATTTCAACTTGGAATGTTGTCATCAACTTTGAACCTGAACTATGATCAGATATCACACAATTTACAAACAAAACAAAATGAAACAAAAATTATATCTTAATAAAATAGGATGACCTATAATTAGAACGCATACTAGCACCAACCACTTTATCCTTCTTTGCTTTCTTCCTCTTTTTCTTCCTCTTCTTCCTTTCAGAGTATCTTTTAGTAGAAACCCTACTGATGCTGTGTCTCTTAGACATTCTACGAAAGCTTCCCGCAGTAGTCACTTCTGTGCTTCCAACAGTGTTCTCCAAATTGCTTCCCTCAAGATCATTTAGATCATTTTCCCCAAAACTATTTCCTTCATCGTCGTCATTGTCATCATCATCATCTGTCTCCAGATCTGTTTCTTCTTCTGTTTCACTAGCTTGATCATCTCCACCACAGGCCTAATGACAAAAGTACAACAATTCACTTTTAATAACATATATTATATATTTAATGGCTTTAATTGTAATAAAATGATAATTAAATCCACATATTTGGAAAAACACGTGATACATTTTGAAGTAGTACACTTACAGACCAGTTTGGTATGTGGTGGGGAAAATGACATTTGGATTCTGTGTGCCAAACATATTCCACACAAATGTCCCAGAAAGAAGTGTTAGAACAGCCTAGACATACAATGAATTGAGTGTAGCTTTTGACAGTTTTAGCACAACTGTGCCATTGCGTCTCATTACCTGCTGCATTACCAGGGCATAGTAAACTCCTTTGCGTGCCATGAGTTCATCATGTGTTCCTTGTTCAACAAGAACACCCTTCTCAAAGCCTGCAATAATATCTGCTGTCCTGATTGTGGAAAGTCTGTGAGCAATCACAATGGTGGTACGTCCAGCTCTGGCCTTTGGACAGAAAGAGGGGAAAAAGAAACCCATAGTAATATCAGAATATGCCCATACACATCAGAAACTTCCAGAGAGATTGTTTAGAGCAACCAGACCCAGATAGTTTTGGCCCTTAACACATATTTAACATTTTTTCCAAATATCTTCCTGTTAGTCTCCTCTTATACTTAAACTAGTTACTACAGCTCTTGTTACCTTCTGTGTTTGCTATCAAAGTTTGTTTCTCATATTTACTATTCAAACTATGCTTATACTTATATACTTTGACATATCATTTGCAGTGGACCCTCCATTTTTGCAGGGGTTAGGGGAGCAAGATCTCTATGAAAAGGGAAAAACTGCAACTATAAATAAAAACTGTGAATGCTTTTTTTTTAACCTGAGACAACACCCCTCTAGGAATCTCTAGGTGTTCCAGTGTGACCCAGTGATCAATTTCCAATAGAAGTTGACCACAGAATCATGCTGGGGGACCTAGAGATTCCTAGCGAAGAGCTCTTTCTAGGAATCACTAGGCCTTGCAGCATGACTCTATGGTCAACTTCTAGCAGAACCTGATCACAGAACTGCACTGGAAGACCTAGAGACTCCTAGAGAGACAAATTAACCAAATCCACGAATTGTGAAATCATGAAAGGGAAACCAGTGAATGTGGAGGGCTGGCTGTAAATACTTTGGCATACACTTCTTCAACTAATTTAGCATTCATTTTTAGACTTCACATTTCCTGTCTTCACAATAGAAGCTCAGTTAACTTTGTTAGCACTGAGCATCAGCTTTAATAAAGCTTCCTGAGTCATGGCATAGCCTTGCAGACAAACTGGATGTGATATGGGAGACCTGCAGTTAAGATCTTCCAGTTTCTGTGTTGCTAGACAGCAAACCTATAGAACTTCTCAAAAGATCTGGGATATAGTACTGTGGGAGAAAGGGTTTAACCTCCTTTCCCCAAGGCCTTTCCTCAGTGTTATCACTTTGACAAGGTTCTAGCCATAAAGAGGACATATAATACTTTAAATTAAATATGTCCATCAAATTAGTAGCAGCTCTGGGGCAGGGATATTGGTATAGGAAGACATGGTGAGGAAAGATTTAATAACCCTGTTCTACAGCACCATGTCCTTGATATTCAGAGCACTCTGGTGAAGCTACAAATTACTCCCTCCTTGCAAAAAACTCAAAACAAAAACCAAAAAACAAGCCCACCAAACATGGAAGGTTTTGATCACAGGTCTTTTGTCTCTTGTCTAGTCTGGCTGTCTACACACCTTCCAAGCATTATGGAAATAACTCATCCTCACTCCTTTTCCATGGCTATGGATACTTAAATAATGGATTCATGTGCTCCACCATTCTTCTTTAGACCAACTTTCTGGTTTGGAAGAATTGCTCCCTGGGTACCAGTGAGCAACTCAGTGATAAACTCTCTCAACTCAGTTGTTCAATGACTCTTTATAAAATGAAAACAATCCACTAATTCATAATGACAATCAGGATAAGAAATCAGATTTGTGACTCTTTCAATCTGGAATGTCCACTGACATTAACAGAACCACAAGATAAGTAATTGGCGAGTCATCTCTTTAAGCGTTATTAATGTTCCTCTGTAAGAGACACTACAGAGGGGAAAAAAGTCACTTGTCTATTTGGAGTCCATCCGTTTGACTCAGAGGCTTATAAAATGGTTTAAAGAATCATGAACCAAATGACAAACTATGGGCAACTATATTTTTACTGCTATTGATTTTATGAGCTTTAAAAACCTGACTAGCAAATGTGTAATGTCATTGTGTAATGGTATGTACTCCGGATACCAGGTTCATTTAAAACATATATTCTAGCAGCTGAAATTCTATAAGCAGCATTGGCTTCCCCTGTTGTTCCTGAAATCTCAGTGCCCCTGACTTCTACAATGTGTGTGCCTTCATCCTGTTTTTAGTCAGTTGCTATGCCTTGTAGCTCTTCCTGTCACAGCAGAGAAAATGCCAGCAGCAACTACCAAAATGTAGTATTTTGTTATTCTTAAGATAATATGTCACCTTGGAAGGTATGTATCTTTTTGCATCACAAGCAAGACCTAAATGGAGGAGGGCCTGGACCAGGAGGTAACTGCTTAGAATGGTGGCAGGCAACACATAATTCTCTACATATTATTGGACAGCAACTCCTTCACTAATGGCTATGCTGTTTAGAGTTAATGAAAGTTACTCTATTAACAACTATTGACCATGAATGTGACCACCCATGACTTAGAATCTATCTTCTTCTGTTTTGATATTCCTGAGGCTTCAACAAATCTGCAAAATGCTTATGTTCTATATAGGTATTCATCCTTGAAAATAAATGTCTTCAAGAACAGTCTACCATTCAATCTCACCCTCCTCCTGATAGTAGTGGTCTTGCAAACTGATCAATAAATACACATTAACAAGTCCTTCCTGGTGGTAAACTGCTTGACAGTGGTGGTGCCCTTGGTGGTGGACTCACCTATAACATTTTAATCAGAGGTTGGAAATCCATCTGTCAGTAGTGCCTTTCCTATAGATTTCTGCTATGGGAAGTGTATGGACTAGACGGCTGGTGGAACTAGCTTTCAACACTATGATTTTCTTTCATCCCAATGCTTGGTCGGGCCCTCACAATGGGTCTCATTTAGTCAGCTATATCAATTACTGCAGCATCCATAAAAATACCCAGATGATATAATTTTTTCCTCTCTATTTCCTTCCCACAAAATAGCTGCCTGCATATTTAATGCTGAACAGTGAGCTGGTCCTGAACTGAGAGTACATGTGGATGGATAGTATATGTGTTACATTTATTCATACACTGGTTTCCAGTTCTTTATGTTGATTTCTGTTCTCTTGCCAAAATTCTTAAAACTTTTAAAACTGTGTGAACCACAGTGGCATGTTTACCTTATCAAGTGCTGCTTGCACTATGGATTCACTCTGGTTATCCAGAGCCGAGGTAGCTTCATCCAGCAGCAGGATCTTGGGGTTTCTGGCCAGGGCACGAGCAATAGCGATGCGCTGTTTCTGTCCTCCACTCAGCTGAGCTCCCCTTTCCCCCACCATGGTGTTAAATTTCTGGGATATTCACAGCACAGAAACCAGATGAAATTGCTTCAAATTTTTATTGTTAGTTCAACAGACAAGAAAAGATGATCACAATCCAAGTACAGTTGGCTCTTCACATTTGCAAGGTTTAGCGGCACGAGACCATTATAGAAGTGGAAAAATTGCAGAAATCAAAATATACGTGTGTGTGTCTGTGGGAAAGGGGCTGAGGCTTGGTGGGGAGAATGGGCATCCATGTCAGGGAAAGGAGAGGGAAAAGGAGGTAGGTTGTCATGGTGGCCCTATTCTTCCTCTCTCTTACTCGTCTCCTTCCTTGGGTGTGGGGGGCATTGGGATAGGGTTTGTGGTGCTGAGAAACTGGGCTGCGATTCATCCTTAGCTGGGCAAGCAGTGACTGATGGAGGAGGAGAAGGACCACCAGAAGTGGGTTTTTAAAGGGCTGCCTGGCCTGATCAGAGCTGCTGAGAGGAAAAAGAAGTGCTGAAAAGTGCAGAAAAGAAGTGCTGGAGACGGAAGAGGCAGGAGTTGGAGAAACTTGGAAATAATCAAATCCATGAAAGTCAAACTCGCAAATGTGGAGGTCTGACTGTAAATGCGTTAGATACATTTCACGTCCCCCATCCTCAAAAGCTTCTGTACCTAGCAAGGAAGATTTTTTGGTTTTGTTTCTGTCTGCAGGACACATTCTTTCCCTGAATATAGTAAGGGGGAATCTACTAACTTCCAACACCTACTGTCATACAAATGGTGCTAAAATAGTTTTAATTCTCAGTTCATTGGGAAAGCTTCACCAACAATAGCAAGAGGCACTCCTGAGAAGAAAAAGAATGCTATGTTGCCATGCAGTAACCCAGATTAATTCATTTGTGCAAAGGCTTGAACAAGCCAGTCAATTGATTTATATAGCTATTCACATGGTCTCTTAACGCTTTCTGTAAGATTAAAGATAGCATTTGATGATTTTTTTTTTTGTTAGCAAAAGGAAGTAAAGGAACATTAAAAGATTTAATGAAAGCATCTTAATGATTAACTGCAACTAAGCAATGACAAGTACAGCCAACATTTAAGACAACCACCTCAGCCCTAGTTACAACTAAAATCTTTAGCAAAGTGATTGGACCTCCAGACGAAAAATGACAAAATAATCTGGTTTCAGACACTCTCAAGCAACTATATGGTAAGAATGAATGTGCTGGTAATAATTAATTTTCATCAATTTACCTGCAAAAATCTGTATGAGGTAAAGAGGATTCCACCCCCACCCAAAAAAGAGAAAATCATGCGTCAGTAAAACTAAGACTCACTGAAGCTGAAAATAGCGAAAGTATTGTGTTTTCATATATCACATACATAAACCTATGTAATAGTGGTTGCTCATAGAAATAGACAGGAATGAAATATACCAGCATAAGCAAAGAAGTACCCCACAAAGCAGGAATGGTATACAGAACATCTGTAGGCTAGTTTCTGCAACACTGAGGCTGTTGTTGTTTGTTGTTATGTGCCTTCAAGTCATTTCCAACTTGTGACAAGTCTAAGGTAAACCTATCATGGAGGGGTTTTTTGACAAGATTTGTTCAGAGAGAGTTTGCCTTTGCCTTTCTCTGAGGCTGAGAGAGTGGGACTCTAGTGGATTATCCAGTGGGTTGCCACAACTGAGTGGGGATTTGAACCCTAGCCTCAAGAGTCATAGTCCAGTGTTCAAACCACTATACATGCTGGTTCTACAATGAGGGTTGACAACATAACAAATAACAACATGAAGAATTATTTGTTAAAGCTACATTCCAAAAATTTAATTTGGATAACAGGTCATCTAAAGTTTGTGTAGACATAATGATGTTCAGGACAAGAGACTACTTCAAGGGATTTATCCTTTAATACAGCAGGAAGTCTTATTGATTTAAAGGTAATTATTCTTACTGCCTTAATGGCCTGTTTCATGGCTGTTAAGATACAGACTGGACCTTGCCCTTTAGGCTTAACTGACTAGAGTAGAAGGACATGTGACAAGGTGCTGTTTTTAATATGCATTTCATGTGTTCTTAGTTGTTTTTAACGACTCTTTGAGCCACTTTGAGTCCCATTTGGGAGAAAGAAAGGATATAAATTAGTTAATTAAACACTGAGACAACTTATAAATGGAAGGATTTGGAACCTGCAGCCCACCAGATATCATCGGATTACATTTTCGCCAGCCCCAGCCGACATAGCCAATGGTCAGGGACAATGAGACCTGTAGTCAGACAATTCTTAGAGGCACGTCTCTGACATACATCATTTTGACATGCATGCTAAATTAAATATTAGTCGGAACACTATGTTCTGTCTCTTTCTGATATACTTCAGTATTGCTGTTTTGCTTGTTTTACCATTTCCTCATTTTCTTCTGGTCTGCTCAAAGCTTTCACCACACACATTAACTATCTGTTTTAAAGAATTTGACCTAGACGTCATGATAAATTAGAGCAGATAAAATGAAATGATTTAATTAACTTATATTTCTTAGATTTCAATAAGCTTACTTTCAGAGTATGACTAGGCCCAAACCAACCTCAAATGGAAGATGTATTACATTATTTTCCTTCTAACATGTAAAAGGTTTTTCTGGCACTCTGAGGAGAGCAGTCCTATTGCAAGGAAAATGTACATTAAACTGAGTAAATAATATTCAAGTGCTTGAATCTGGAACACATTATGGGGGACATCAATGAATGTTGTTGCCTTAGTGTTCATCAAGAGAAATAGATTCCCCTTCCTATATACCAGTTTTCCACTGTTAATCTGAGGACAGACATCCTAGATGCAACAAAGGAAAAATGCAAAATTGTTATGGAACCAATTGACTAAAGTTGAAATTAAACTATTTTTTTCCTACACACTTGGATGGCATTTTGCTTGAGAGGAAACATGCTGCAGACCAGGAAAAAAAAGTGGACACAGGAATGGACACAGACCCATGTCATCAAGAGTACTTAGTACTGTGGATATTCAGGAAGCACAGCTATCCAGGTGAAGAGAAATGAGAGGGGGACTTTTGCAAGGAAAATGTACATTAAACTGTATAAAGAATATGTTCAAGGAAGTGCTTGAACTTTGGACATTTCTTGGTGGGCGGCAAGAATTAGTGAGCAGAGTTGCCTTAGTATTCATGAGGAGCTTGCATGTCAGTAGAGAAATAAATCCACTCTGACTTTTTATCTGAAGCTATCCAGCATGCTGAGTACTGTATCTAAAGAACGTTCAGCACCAAAAATAGCTTCTTTAAAGCTTGGCCTGACACACAGAAAGTCTGCACTGCTCTCCTAGCACAGACACTGCTGCTTCCAGAACTCAGTTCCACAGAGGACAGAACAATCCTACCTACTATTTTGTGGGGAGCTCTAAGGCCAAGGACCTTCAATGAATTAAATGGTCTGTCAATATAAGCCAGGTAGTACAGAGAAGAAAGAATAGTATTTCTATTTTCCTCACCTTCCACTTTTTTCTTTCTTTTTTAAATATTACAATTTCTTCTCACTGAAACTTATGTGAACGAATGGTACTATGCCTGTTCCAGGATCTGGTATAAATCAAGCAGCTAGTAAATCAACAGCTAGTTTGAGGGCATGTCACAAATCCAATATGCCATCAGACTTTGAATGCTGGAGTACAGCTGGCTTTCAAAGATTCAGTTGGGAAGAAGGTTTCATGGTTTGCTCTATGCCTGTTTCTGTGAGTCCTCAGAGGAAGAGATCTAAGATTTCCTATGCCCCCTGGAAAGCCCCAGGACTATAGGACTGAGATGTAAATCTGTTTGGTACTGACTTAACTCTGTATGACTTGTCAGTCAGCTAGGTAGTGGTGGTTATAAGGGATCATCCAGACCAGTCTTTGAACTACTAGCATGAATAGGGAGGTGTAGCAACTGTATACCTTTTCAGGAAAATAAAGGACCCCATTTCTATTCCTGTTACCAGAAGAACTGCCCTCTGAAAGGACAAAGCTTATATTAGCTCTCTTAGTACTCCTGCCCCTCCAATTACATCCCTTACTTCTCTCCCAGAGCACTTGAAGGCTGGAAAAGTTAAGTCCTTCCACATCTGTAGCATCAATTTGTCAGATACTCACATCAGGAAGTTTTGATATGAAATCATAAGCATTGGCTTCTTTAGCTGCTTGTTCAATCTCAGCATCAGTAATATCTTCTCTTCCGTAACGAATGTTGCTTGCTATTGTGGTAGCAAACAAAACTGGTTCCTGGCTTACAATGCCAATATTTTCTCTCATCCATTTAATGTTTAGTGTGCGGATATCATGTCCATCTATGGTAATCTAGGAAAAAAATTGAAGGAGGTTGTAAGAGCTATAAAAGCAGTAATTACTAATGAGATTCAGATAATTGAATAAATGGCAACTTAAATGATGAGATCAGTAGTATGCAGGAACCTGGACATAATTAACAAATTATCACAGTTGTGGCATTATCAAGACTCTTATTTTATTTGAAGATCCTATTGCAAATTTAAATTGAATACAGCCTAGATTGCGCTTAGGTCCCTTTGAAGCCAGTGGGACAAGTTACTCTTAAGCTCAGATTTTAACAGAACATAACAGCTTAGCTGGAATCCAATTCTTTTTATATTGTTTGTTATCAAACCAACCTTTGCTCCTACCTCACCCCACATAAGTATTTCTCTTTGTCATTGTGGCTTCTGTTATATGAATACAGATTCTACCAGCACTCCTTTGTACTGGCACAAATTGATCAATCCATCAGACCCAGTGGAAAAGGCTGGACTTGCAGTTAATTATTTTCAACAGTAGTTGTAGTCAAGAAGTAAGTATAGAGCTACAGTCCTTATTGTTGTTGTTAGGTGTCTTCAAGTTGAGTCTGATGGTGACCCTCTCATCAGGTTTTCTTGGCAAAATTTGTTCAGAAGGGATCTGTCATTGCCTTCCTCTTAGACTGAGAGAATGTGACTGGCCCAAGGTCACTCAGTGAGTTTCCATGGCCAAGTAGAGATTCGAACCCTGGTCTCCCAAAGTCCTAGTACACTCAAACTACTACATTAAGCAAATGCAGAGCTGGAGCCATACAGCAATCCAAAGAACCTTTCCTAATGTACTGTGGACTTTTCATCCTCCTTCCCCTCCACCAGCAGAACTTAAGTTATGACCAACTTGTTCCATTAAATTTCAATAAGGAATTAATTTACTCTCATTTTAACTTGTGGTTTTCACATTGTTATGTCCTACAGCAACTTCTCACATTTAACACAGACACAAGAGATAATTAATAAATTACTTTTATTCCCAATATCACCCCATGCTTCCAGGTTACATTTAAACAGAATGAGGCACATACCATGTGCAGGGACATAATTTCCTGATGCACATATAGAAAATGCCTGTTTCTCTTTGGAAATTATATGTACTTCACTCCTTTGGAACGAAGCATGGGGTAGGAACAAAGGAAATGGAAAACGTTTATTCTCTGTCTCTCACATGCACTTTGGAGGGCTCAGATGATGGGAAAAGAAGCTCTGAATCAGGAGATGTATTTTCCCAAGGACAGTGAGAAACTCCACAGGATGCATGAAGTCTTCCGGCTGATGAAAAGTTCATTTCATCTCCTACACTACGGAACATCACTGTTAACCAAAGAATCTTTGAAAACAAGGGGAACACATTCTATTTCAGTGGTTCTCAACCTGTGGGTCCCCAGATGTTTGTGGACTTCAGCTCCCAGAAGCCCCAGCCACTATGGTCAATGCTCAGGGCTTCTGGGAGCTGAAGTCCACAAACATCTGGGGACCCACAGGTTGAGAACCACTGTTCTATTTGAACTCCCATCAGCAGTGACTCTTTCACTTTTGAGCATTTTTTTTTTTTTTTTACTTTGGTGAGATTTATTTACTGGAGCCTTCCAGAATGCAACTCCCATTGCTCCTCACTATTGGCTAGACTGACTAGGGATGACGGCTATAGGCCAAAACATCAAGAGGATCAATGTTGCTTGCCTCTGATACACTGGGTGACATGAACTACAGATTAAAAATTACACCTGAAATCAGTGAAAATATTTCTATTGGCTTAGCTAACAAAATAGTCTAAGTTTACATAAGGTCATGTAGCAATCATTTCCAAACGTACATTTTAGTAACATGCTTTAAAAGACACACATACACGAAAATGATGTCTAGCTGAACTGCAAGTTTTGTAGCTGTGGTTTAGCAAATGATACCTGTCCTTCTGCTGGATCATAGAATCTCTGCAGTAGTTGAATCGTAGTGCTTTTCCCACAGCCACTGGAACCAACAAGAGCAATCGTCTTCCCTGGCTGGATTTTTAAGTTCAGACCTTTAAGAATCTGGAATTATTCAAAATCATGTTCTAAATCAGGGGTGGGCATGCCACAGCATCCGGGCCACATGCAGCCCTAGGACTCCTCCCCTGCACCAGCCCTCCCAACCTTCCTTTTTAAAAAATTCTCATTGTGATATTGGGACAACTTAGGGAGCAATGATTGCTCCAAAAACAGTGTACAAAGCCCTCTCAATGTGAAAACACATAAAAATACCTTCACCCCCCCAATGCACACAGAGCACTGGACTAGCTTCAAATGCCTCCATTTCTAATCTGCAGTCCTTTCCAAAATGGCCACAGGAAGTGACGTGATGCTGCCTCTGCCATTTTGAGAAGGACAGCAGAGGAAAACAGAGGTAGTAGGGTTTTCTGTGTGGTATGCAGTCCATGGGGTTCGGGGAGATTAACTCATGGCGTTGTCCGCTCCTGTTTAAAACAAATGCAAAATTTAAGAATTTCTCTGTCTTGACAAGCAGACCAATATTATAATGGAATGAAAAATGAAGTTCCCAGGTGAAAGGTGATACACAGTGGTATGATATAGTTAGCAGAAACTTTAAAAAGCATATACTCATTTAATGTACCTGGCTGAGACACTCCTCGTTTTTATTGTAAGCAATACTTCTATTAAGTAAAACCAAATATGCATTTTTTAAAACAAACTATCAATTCTTCTTCACTGAACAAACAGAAAAGAGCAATAAACATTCTGCTGTTACAAACAGCTGTATCTACAAAAGGAGGAGAGTGGTACAAACTTACTTGAATATCCAGCCTAGAGGGGTAGCTGAAATGAACATTTTTGAATTCAATCTCTCCTCGGAACCTGTCTGGCTTGAACCCCTCACTGGAGCTGCTATCTATGAGACGAGGCTAAAAAGATAATTTGAAATAAAGTTTATACTTCAACAGCCGTACAGAAACGTTTTTCACTTTCTTTTTAATGACAAATAAATGGAGAACTGTACTTTGTCAAAGGCCACGTTATTTTTCTATCACCTAAGGGGGTTGTACTTGTGATAATCATGGGTGAAGCATGATTCACAGTTAGGTTCAAAGGATAAAACTTAAATATATAAGAATAAAAAGCAATATCTAACTATAAAAAATACATTACTGCTTTCCCTGTGCAATCTGAATATCTTAAGGGCATTGTAACTACTTTTTAAAACATCTGATAATAAATCAGTGACTTTACTGCAGATACTCCTTTTCTGTCCTCTTTCAATGACATCCTGCCCATAATTTGCCTGTGCAAAGAACATTGGCCAGGATGCATTAAAAACATAGCCAACTGGCTAGTTTTAAATATCTGTTAGTCAAAGTGAAGTTGTTATGGCCTCTTGCTTCCCATTCCCAGACCTGAAAAATAATCAGATCTTGTGAATGTAAGCATCCATTTCAAAACAATGCAGTTTAAACGTATGTAGAGGTTCTCCCTGCCACCAACTCAGAAATGTTCAGGTAAAAGGCTTCTGTTGTCCTCTACAAGTGATCTAAAACTTCTAACAAGATATGGGAAGACACAGAAACAACAAAAATGCAAGTTCTGCCCTCCCACCTTGTTGCCCTCATCTGATTTAGGGAGAAATGCTGAAAATGGGAGCCTCTACTCTCCTGGGATACTCTCTGCATAGTTTAAAATCTTGGAAGAATTAGAGGCAGTTGAGGCATATACTGGGGTGATGTGGGGGCTCACACCTCAAAGTCATACCATTCTTGCCAATTTCGCCACTATGTTCTCAGTAACTCCTAAAAATGTATGCACATTTCAGTGTATAACCAGGTCACTGCATTTTATTTTGCTCCAACGACCTCTGTGACCATAGAAGGCACTCCTGTGTAGAATTTATGCTGAATGTGGCAGGGACAAAAACTGTGGTGGAACCTTTCATGGTAGGGATAATGTCCATCATTAGGATTCTAAATGGTACAGTTCTTCCACAAGTGCACAAGGTCCTTTGCTGCGGAATTTATGCTTAACACGTCAAGGTAGAAAGAACAGTGTAATTTGGGGGACAGGCGTAAATCAGTGAATCTGCCTTAGTTCTTTCTTAAGAGCCAGGGAACACAGTCATGTGGCATATTACTCTGATCATGTCATATGTCTTGGACAGTTATATACCTTTTTGATTATTTTGAAGACTTCATAGGCTGCGCCACGAGCATTGGCCAGGCTCTCCAAATTTGGGGAAGCTTGTCCAATGGAAAATGCACCAATGAGCACAGAAAAAAACACCTATGGGAAGAAAGGGGAAAATAATTGCACTCTGGTTTTTAGCAATAAACGCACGGCTATTAAAGTGCATGCATTTCATGCATATCTGGTAGGGAGTCAGCTTCATACAACATATCAGACTTATGTCCAACAGGGCATCCGATAATGCAGCTAGTGTTTACTAAAGAATTTTCTTTACAAAAACAGTACAACAGTAAAACATTTTGTATTTCCTGAAGAGCTGTTAACATAATTAATGTTAATTCATGTAGCCTGTTGACATTTCTTACAATATTAAAACACATACAGTCAGCCCTCCACATTTGCGGGTTTCACTTTTGTGGATTTTATTATTCACAGATTATTTGCTGTCACCTCTGCTGCCTCCCTACGCCATTTTTAATAGGGACTACAAACCTTGCAAGACTGAGAAACTGCTAATGAGGTTTGTAAGTCCATCTTAAAAATGGTATGGGGTAGCAGTGAAGATTGCTGTAAGCCCCACCAGCCACCCACTTCTGCTGTGTGAAGGAACCCCGGTGCCTCAAAGGAATCCATGGTGGACTAAATATGGCGATCATACTTTTTTTGTGTTAAATATTATTATGAAGGGTCTAGAGTTATGCATGTTTTTTCCACTTTCACAGGGGTCCTGTGCCCCTAACCCTAGCGAATGTGGAGGGATGACTGTAATCTATTTATTCCACTCCCACAAAAACAGAAGGTAGAAAGGATTTTCTACATTCCTGGAAGTATAGCAGCTTTACTTCATGGGTGGAGAAGGTACAGCCCCTGAAATTATTTTTGAGGCCCTCAGCACCCTGTTGTTGCTGTTTTTAAATTGTCTCCAAATGCCTCCACGCCCCCTTAGACACTTCCCTCAAATTACAGGTCAACTAGACTTACAATTAACACTGTCCCAATATCATAGGCATCTTGCTCCTCATTTGTAAGCTTTGTCCCATACCAAAAGGCAAGTGCGTAACATCCATATATCAAAAACTGGGAGACACCCAAGGAAATATTAGTGGTGATGGTCTTTTTCATTCCCACATTTCTAGCTGCCTCTAGGTTTACATCATACCTGAAAAAAAAGTCATTATATTTATATAAATAATTAAAACAATTATATATCTATATATATAAACTTATACTATACTATACTATATTATATTATATTAATGTTGTTATGATGTGCCTTCAATATGTTACCAACTTAAGTGCTGATTCCGAAAGAAGGCAGAGATTTAACCAATGTAAAGAATTATAGACCAATATCACTTTTGAACATAGACTACAAGATTTTTGCTTCAATCCCAGCAGCGAGAGTTAAAAAAGTGCTGTCAGAGGTCATTGATAAAGACCAGAATAGTTTTTTACCAAAAAGATCTTTGAGAAACAATATCAGAACGGCCTTATATATAATTGAATATTATGAAAAGCATAATGAATGGAAAATGGCTATGATGTTCATAGATGCGGAGAAAGCTTTTGATATAATCAGTTGGCCATTTATGAAGACAGTGGTTAAACAGATGCAGGCTGGAGATAAATTTGTCTCATGGGTTGAAGCAATTTACAGTCAACAACAAGCTCGATTGGTCATAAATGGTGAAAGAACACAACTGACAGAACTGCATAGAGGGACAAGACAAGGGTGTCCTCTGTCTCCTCTGTTGTTTGTCATGACAATGGAAATATTTAACAATGCCATAAGAGAAGACAAAGACATAAAAGGAGTTCAAATCAAAAAATATCAATACAAGCTAAAAGCCTTTGCCGATGATTTGGTTTCATTTTTGGATGATCCAGGGGGTTGTACTGAAGATCTGATTAGAATAGTTCAAGAATATGGAGAATTCTCTGGATTCAAAGTTAATAAGGAAAAAACAGTTTTGTTAACCAAAAATATGACTGAGAGAGAAGAGAAGGAATTAGCACAACAAACAAGATTTAATAGAGTACAAAAGGCAAAGTATCTAGGTAACTGGATAGCCAAAAGGAACAATGAGTTATTTCAAAATAACTATGAAAAAAAAATGGAAAGAAACAACAAAAGATTTGGAATGCTGGATTTCCATGCACTTGTCAATGATGGGAAGGATAGCAGCAATAAAAATGAATGTTCTCCCAAAAATGAACTTTTTGTTCCAAAATCTTCCTATTACAATGAATACCAAGCCTTTTTTACAATGGGAGAGAGAACTAACTAAATTTATATGGCAAGGAAAAAACCCCAGGATAAAATGGAGTATTATAACAGATCAGAAAGCCAGAAGTGGAATGGGACCACTTGACTTTCACATATAATACAAAGCAGCGGCTTTTATGTGGATAAAAGATTGGGTTGATTTACAAGATATGAGAACGCTGGCACTGGAGGGTGCAGACCTGAGGATGGGGTGGCATGCCTATATGTTTTATGATAAAGCAAAAATAGATAAAGATTTCACTTATCATTATATTAGAAAATCGCTCTTGAAAATTTGGTATGAATATAAGACTAAAAACATATAGCAGGTCCCCGCATGGGTGTTCCCCCAAGAAGCATTTTTTGGATGATGGACTGAAACAGATAAATGGTTGCGATATGATGATATAATAGAGACGTCAATTTCTAATAACCTTAAGATTAAAACAAGAGAAAAACTGGAACTAGAAGGAATAACATTAAGTTGGTTCCCTTACAGACAGTTAACTGAAAGCTTTCAGATGGACTTAAAAACATATGGAATTGAAATAAAAGAGAAAACTGGAGTGATTAAATGGTTGTTTGAAAATCTGCCTCATCTACTAGCTCATATATATCAAGAAATATTACAACAGGAAAGGCAAGAAGAAACAGTTAAGTCAGTAATGATCTTATGGGCTCAGAATATTGGACATTTAATTCAATTAGATTCTTGGGAACAGAGTTGGAAAAAAACACAAAAATTTACAATAGCCCAGAATCTGAAAGAGAACTATTATAAGCTGTTTCATAAATGGTACATGACACCAGACAAATTAAAAAAGATTTATAATACAGGTACCGGACTTTGTTGGAAATGTCAGAAAGAGGTTGGTACGATATACCACATGTGGTGGACATGTCCTAAGGCTAGGAAATATTGGAGTGACATACATAACAGAATTTGTGCATTAATGAAAGTTCAGTTCGGTAAGATACTGGAACTGTACTTGTTAAATACGACAGAGGTACTAGAAGGTACTGGTATAAAGAAGTATTGGAGAATAATACTGTACATGATAACAACAGCTCGTATTGAATATGTAAAGTTGTGGAAAACTCAGCAAATACCTACAATAGAGCAATGGTGGGGAACATTTATTGAAAATAGAAATGCTGATATGGTCTCTCAGAGATTAAAAGGGATATCGGACGATGAAATTCAAAAAGAATGACAAATTGTGATGGGTAATTGCTGGGTACTGTCAGATAGAAATGAGTAATTCATGGTTAAGATAATTCATGAGGGGGCTGCTGGATATATATCATGGAGCTGGAATGTGGAGATGGAAATGCAAGAACCAACATGTAATATTAGCAGTAAAATGTGGTACAACAATATAAACATGTTAAGAGATACTGAAAATGAAATCTAGATCAGTGTGGAAGATCAAAAATCATTCATGTAAACCTACAGTTATAATTGTTTGTTTTATATGTGAATTTGAATAAAATGATTAAAAAATATGTTTCCAACTTAGGGTGACCATAAGGTGAACCTATCACAAAATTTTCTTGGTAAGATTTGTTCAGAGGAGGTTTTGCCTCTGCCATCTTCAGAGGCAGAGAGAGTGTGACTTGCCCAAGGTCACTCAATGGGTTTCCATGACTGAGTGGGGATTCAAATCCTGGTATCCAAAGTCGTAATCCAATGCTCAAACCACTACACTGTGCTGGTTCATACACCATATAATAATATATAATTATATAATTATAAATGTTACAACATTATAACTTGGTTTGCGCAATTATAAACAAAATTATAACAATAAATATATATTTCTCTCCCATGTCTCTTGCTTTTATATAAGCATTTTTTTTAAATGGCAGCACTTCTGTATTTTCTGTGAGCTGAAACATCACTGAGTTTTAATATGGGAAGATGTGCACTGTTTTTATTGGGAGTATATCTGAAAAAAGCACATATTTTAGCTACTGCATCCAAAAAGTCTAGAAGTAGATACTCTGTACAGTTTACACTCGTTTACACAGTGCGAATACTCCTGAACCTCACCGTTCAACAACGTTCAGCCACGTTTTAAAAGTATGAAACAACTAAGCAAAATTATCTGGGAAGCTATACTTTCTAATCAGGAGGAACTTTGTCTCTGCCAACATATTTAGAAAGACATCTTATGTTCAAAATGTAATTCAGAATTTAATGCAAAAGAACCATAACTCAGGAGGCAGAAAACCTAGATGTTCAGGGAAGGGCCACAAAAGTTGGCATGTGGAGGATCCAGGCAGATGGACCAATGGCTACATGTGGTAATAGACAGCTTCCTATATTCAAATAAATGCCACCTTACCTTGCTATAGCTTTCTTCTGTCCATTAAATGCAACAACTGTCCTAATGGCTGACAATATTTCTTCTGCCACAGCACCCGCTTTAGAATAAGCCAATAACTCTTTAGAAGTCAACACTGACAGGATCTAGTAATGAAAAATAGTTGAAATCCATTTATGGAACTAAAGATAAATAAGAGTATTCTTATTTATGACAGGTAAGCAGAAAAGCCTTTTGATTATATATTCTCCCTCTAGCCTTTTCCCATTCTTCTCAAACGGCTTGGGTTTTCCCCTATAATTCTTTGCACAGAAGAGATAATCTGATTTAGCTTTCTTCCCTGATGCTGATTGTGTGGATTTTAGCAAAATGGCCAGAGTGCTTTTTGAAAAGTTATGTGCTTACGATGATATTACACATTAAATGAGAGTTGTAGGAAATTAGATAATATTCTAATTCTAAGTCTTTCTATAGTTGTTTAGGGCCCTTTCACACTGGACAAATTATAGCACTATGCTTTCACTTCAACTGCCATGGTTGTATCCAACTGAATCCCGGGATTTGTAATTTGCTGAGGCACTAGAGCTGTCTGGCTGAGAATTCTGAAGACTCTCTTTCTAAACTGCAAATCCCACAATGCCACAGGAGGCAATCATAGCATCCAAGGCACTATAATTGTATAGTGTGAAAGGTCCCTTTGTTATACAACTCTCAAAATTGCTACAGTTACAAGGCAAACATGCTTACAAATGATCTCCAGCTACAGCTGTCAAAATGGAAGATTATTAATTTTTCTATGTTTATCTGCTTTGTCCAGGGAGCTCTACATGGCACATATGGTCTCTGCTGTAGGGAGTGTTAAGCATGACCCGAGACCACGTAGGCCTTTGGGTTGAGCAAGAATATGAACCTAAGTCTTCCTGGTAATCTCTCCAAAATACCACAACTACCACTTGCTTCTTCTAGAAATGGCTAATAATTACTCTTAGCATAATTGAAAAGTTTCTTGGAACTGAGTCATGCAAGTTGTGTTGATGATTAATGGATTCATGGATAATCTTTGCTGAAAAATATTTAAGTGGATTAAACAGTAGGCTGAAAGGCAAACTAAAGAAAGACAAACTAGAAGAAAATGAATTTGTGGATTGTGTCCCTTTTTCTTGCATAGTCTACCTTTCCTGTTTCATTTGAATGGTAATACATGATAAAGTAAATTTGTGTTCTATTGTTCCAGAAGATAGGGACTGAACCATTTGAGCCAAATGACAAGGTACAAGATTTAGGGCACAGTACACATGTAAAAAGAATTTGATGTTTCTGGTGATAGAAGCAGTTCAACAATGGATCAGATTACCTCAGCAATTTTTAATTGGAAGTTAGATGGCAACTTACTGGGGGTGCCACGATAATGAATTTCCAGTGCAGTGATTTAATTTAATTATTTTCAGCTGTAGCAACTTACGTATGACCAGATGCCACCAGATGCGACAAGAAGAGGGGAAACAGACAAAATCACCAGAGTCAGCTTCCATCCATGCACAAATCCTATGATAATTCCAGCCAAAAATGTGGCAAAAAACTGGACAGTTATACAGATTTTGTCGCCTATGCCTTCATGAATGGTGTTAATATCACTGTAATTGAAAACATAAAACTATGAATGTCAGACATTCAACTACATATTTTTCTGGTAGCGAAATCTTTAAAATGCCAAAAAAAAAAAAAAAAGATGCTACCTTTTACCATGTATTTATTTATTATTGTTCCAAAAACCATTACAAACTTTTCAAATCTTAACAATTCCACTCTATTTTCTTGAAGGCTCACAGCTGCAGTCTGCAAGGATAGCAATAAGTGGAATCACTGTGTAGTTTGAAAGGGCTCCAGGCCACTGTTTCAGTACTTGTTCAGTCTAAAAAATTTTCAGGCACAACAACCTTGCAGTTACAGACACATATCATAAAATTACTATTTAGAAGGGCATTCTTTTCACTTCCTTGAAGAGTTTTTGGCACCAGAGGAACAAGAAGAAGAAGGAATCAGATACAAGTATGGAGCACTCCTAGCAAATAAGAAAACTTGCAACACATATGAAAATTAAACTCAAGTGTTGTAAGCAGACATTTCAGTGCTCAGCAGGATATCTTGTATATACCACAGGTGATCTGAAGTTAAGAAGAGATCTAAGAATGTAGTGCTTTCAAAAGCTACCTCTGAACATGGGGCAAATAAAATGTGGCTCACCAAATTTGGCCAAACGGTTACTACAACAGTTTCCAGCTTTGGAAAGCAACCATGTGTTAAGATTTGAACCTCAAATCAAATATACAGTTATTTGCCATAACTGTAGGGTTCTGGAGAACACATAGAGATCCCATATTCCATAAGATTGATGGTTTGCAATGTAATAGAAAGTAGAGTCACATATATACTTCTCAGAGTTCATAAATCTGCTCTTTATTTTTAAATAAAGTTCTGTACAAGAGCTTAATGCGTTGCTCAACAACAGGGCATGAAATTTAAACTGACCATCTGATGCTGATTGGGTACATTTGAGCATCCTACCATGAGAATCTAGTTTCCACAGAGCACAACATTTCAGAAATAGTCTATAAATGAATAGCTGATGTTCTATACATCATATTTACTTAAAATCTGTGACATTCTAAGAAATGCTCATTAGAAAGAAAGAAATGCAGAAAGACTGAACATGATAAGTTACTTTAATTAACGGCTATATCATGAGGAAAAGCTACTAAGCTTATGACTCTGCACATGGAGTCTTTTTGAAAAATTTGAAACCTGCTACTGAGAAACAACACAGTCTTATGACACCATAAAAAGTAAGAAATCTATTATAGGATGAGCTTTTGCTGATAATAAACCACTTCTGGCAAGGAAAAGGGAAAATCAATACTGTCTCACCTTTCATACAGCCAAGTGGCAAGATTTTGACCATCAAATGGCCTCACAGATGCCTAGTTTTTAGCCTTGAAGGAAGAAAATGCATTGCCTACTGGTGGAGGTGTAACCAAGTTGCCTTGAGATGTTGGACTCTGCCACAAGAACCCAGTCAAATTTTGGGTGACCTTCTCCCCTTTCGCAAAACTATAAAAAAATAATATCTTACTCAGTCAATCTAGTGTTCAGCGTTCCTATCTGGGTAGTATCAAACCAGGCCATCTCTTGGTGAAGTACAGCAAAAAAGAACTTGTCACGTATCCTTGCAGTTTGTCTTGCAGAAGAGGCTATAAAGGTCCAGACTTGAATGAAATTACAGAGAAGCACAGCAAAGCCAATTCCAACAAAGGCGTAAGCATGCCTGTCAGGAACATTAAAGTTGAATGAGATGTTATTTTCCTAATTATTTTCTATGCTGTCTTTCTATGCCATCTTTCAGCCAGAACAGCCTGCAAGGCAGCATATAAAAAGTCAGCCAGGTCAGCAGTATCCTCTTGGACACATCATTATATTGAAAAACACAATGTGCTTGCAGTTAATAAGATATTTTCCGATATTCAAACAAACAATTTTAGATAGACTCATACACCTGGATATATAACCAAGCATTTTTATTAAGCAGTAAATGTAACAATGGTCTGAATCCTACTGGTAGTCTCCACAACTAATTTACATAAGTGTTGACTCACCATTCTACAATTTATTCGACAAGTCTACTAGTTGGGACTAATTAACAGGACACAGGCCTATGTGAAACTAGTACATGCAATAAAAGAGCAGATTCATCATAATTTGTCCTGTGAGCAAAACGGAACATGGAACAAAGCAGTAATGGTATAGGGACTTACATAGTCATTTCAGCTTCTAAATCTGTACCTGCTTCTGGATATGTTAAGTTATCCATCTGTGTACTGTCTAAAAAAAGAGAGAGAAGAATGCAGCAGGTTCAGCAGCAGAAAATCTGGGCTACTCAATCATTGGCAATAAATATACACTCAGAACAGGACTAAGCATACTACATCAGATTCTTGTATGATATTTTCAGCATGATGTAGCTTAATTCATTGGTGGCTACTGCCTTTCATGTCAGCAGGCCAATGATTCCAGTCTGGGTTTTAGTCTGCATTTTAAAGAAGCTATATCTAAGCGATGAACCCAAAACAGGTTGGGGATACTGAAGCCACCATCTTACTTTAACAAAAACAGCATTACATTTTCAAATGGGCACTAAGCAGGGCTAAACATACACACCCTATGTTGTAGTCACCCATGGGAAAAAAAAGGATTTAAAAAATGTGAGAAGATATTTTATCACACAGGAAACATCAAAGCTTTTCTTGATCATGTGTGAACAATTTCTGCTTTTGTTTCCTTTTATTCAGATCTTAAAGAAGCCTGCTTTCGCCCTGCTCTTTGTTAGCGAATTGTGGTAGTTGCTAACAAAAAAAGTAACTCCACCTTTCCTATCTGACGATACATGCCTTAAATGTTAATCTACTTCAGAATAGGGTTGCACAAGGATGAAGAATGTGTGGCCTAGTAAATGTTGTTACACTGCACCTCCCATGATTCCTCATTATTCACTATACTGGCTAGGACTGATGGAAGCTGCAGTCCAAGGTGACCTGGAGGGCCACATATTGCCCAACCCTGGAGTAACTGACAGGTATTCGCACATGCCAGTCTCACCCATCAATGTCTGTACAAGCCCCACCCCACAGGCCCCTGTACTTCTCACAATGAATGACAAGGTCTGTGGAACATTTGAACTATTTTTCTCCTCAGTATGGACTATAAGCCACCACACAACTCAGACTGTGCTTTGACAGGTTTCATAATTCAAAATACGAATAGAAGATTCCCTATAGACTGTCTTGCTCCATATGGGCAGCCTTGGAGAGAATAGCCAGCTTGCCTTAGTCTCTAACATAGCCTTGGCCTCTTACATACGTTAAGTTATTCTATTCAGGAATAATACATGAGTAGAGCTTTAGACAACTGTGTTTCTGTAGAGATGCAAGTTCTGTTTGTAAGCCATGCTATTAGTCAAAACCTTAAAAAAAGAATGAAAATACTTTTGGTTCAATTGGTTTATATACAGGAATACATGGATTTTTTTTCCCAGATCCAATAGTGTGGCTACCATTGGCTTTCCCAAAAAAAAACTTTTTGGAAAGGCTTTTAATCTTCAGAAATGATTAATTTTTTCTACTGTATACTGAACACCTGGAGAAGCCTTCCCTTGACTGAAATGTATTAATCTTTTCTTATTTAAGAAAATAAGTCAATACTAAATGACAGTATTTTATAGTTCTGCTTTTCCACCAATATTCTCAGCCTGTCCAGGTCTTGAAAATAATGCCCTCAAAAATAAAAATAAAAATATAAAAAAAAGTGGTTTGGGCAAATTTAGAAATTTTTACCTGTAGACATATTGCAGCCAGATCCTGCTACCGCAAAGCTGTTTGTCATTTGACCAAAAACGATGATCATCAGTGGCTGCCCAATTCCAGCTGCAGCAGCTGTGATAGTCCCAATTATCATTAAAATGATATCTAGCCCATCTGCAAAACTAAACTAGATAAGGGAAGACAAAACAGAAAAATATGATGACATCCTTATATAAAGTATATACACTACATTCTTACAGTTTTGCTTTATTGATTTAGTCAGATAAATAGTTAGTTTGTAAGTTTGAATATTTATACACAAAAGCTGAATAAAGAGCACACTGAGACAAAGTTCCCCATTTTGGTGCCTTACATTCTATGCTGGGGTAGTCCAGCACAAATCTCTTCACTGCCAGGCAGCCAACTTGGCTACGATGGGACTCACAGTATATATCACTGCTATTCAATGTGGTAGTATATGATACCAGTCTGGCTGTCAGTCTACAGCAAGTTTCCAAGAAACAAAGGTACAGCTGTAACCAATGGACACATATATGGGGCCAGCCCCTTGCACACTGGCAAAAACACACTGTCAGTCTCCCATCAGGTGTCTTATTTAGCTCAGAGAGCCTTTGCAACATACTCCGGAATCTCAGTATGGTGAACCTTTGTGCATCCTCTGCCAACCTGGTGCTTTCTAAATATACTGAACTAGAACTCCTATCATCCCAGCTAGCATGACAAATGGTTCAACCAATCTGAAAAGTATTAGCCTGCAATAAAGTAAACAAATGTTTATATACTGAAAGCTCCTATGTATATGATTAAATCCCCAGGTTAAATACGAAGTTGGTACCATCAGACTCTCTTCTCTTATTATGGATCTAGGAAAGTGATCCTCTCTTCCCTTAGTGTATTGTGAAGTGGGTTGTCATGGCTATTTTTCTGGCTTACTAACTATCCAAATCTTTGTAGCTTTTTACAAGAGCAATCATGGCATCTGTTATGTTTCTGAAAGGGGCACTGCTGCCTGACCACTGCAAAGCACCTGTGCGGTGACATCCGTTGAATTTTATCTGTTATTGTAGCTTTTGTATTCTTTCTCATATAGATGGTGTCTCTGGTGGAGCAGTACTTTCAGCTCTTCTCTCATGACATGCCTTTCCACCTGTCAGCAAGTAAGCTTGCTATTCACACCATCCATATGTATAACACGTTATGACAAATTATAATAGACTGCTTATCTCTAACTGTAATTCTTCAAGTGCTCACTTGAGCATTCATGCACAAGCCCACCCCACCCTTTAAGGCATATGCATGTCTTACCATCACCTGGGGTTTGGTAATCATTTTTTAAAACACAGTCTTTCCTCTGGAGTTTGCACAATGAGAAGAGGAAGCAAGTCTCCTCCAAAAACTTGTAGTAGTTTCCAAAATAGACCTCTGCTTAGTTTCAGAAGCTAACCACATGCACAAATAACTGCTTGAACAACAGCAGTTACAAGGAAATAATGAGTTCTTACCCCAAGATAGAAGGCAAACTGCCATTTGCCATGGAAGCTAGAAAATCATAGAGCAAAAAAGGATAGTTAAAGGAGAGAAAGACAGAGAGAGGGAGATTAGAGAAAGAAATGAGGAATGAATAATGACAGATGAAACTGGAAAAAGTGTCTGAAAATCAAAATGGAGATCATGCTTGGCTGGACAGAAGAAAGGCAGATCAGCAGGTACAGCAGTTGCTTAAAGAATAATATTAAAGAGAAAACTTTCATTAGAATTCAACTTCTAGACTTTCTTTTTTGCTTTTCCTGCCCTACAAAATAGAAAGCTGTGAGGTCTCACTCCTTTTATGCCAATTTTCCCCTCTCAAATGTATTTCTTCTAGATAATAGTTATCAGCCATCAATTCTCTCTCAGAACTTCCTTCCTTCCATTGAACTCAACTTCAGTCCCAATTTAACTTTTAGTTGACCAATTCCTCACACACAGCTCCCTGTGGGTATTTAAATCTCCTTTTGCGGAAATAAGTTTATACACAGCACTAGGTGCAGGAGATTAAATTAAATACAATCCTTCTAAGGTTGATGCTGAGCCTGCTGGTTGCCATCATTACTGGACCTAAAATGGCACAGGACTATGGCATCACTTTTCTTTAACCCTCTAAAGCTGCATGTTTGTTTGCTTTTGATGTCAAACAATCAGTAGGTTGCTGTGGGTTTTCCAGGGTTTCAGGCCGTATTCTATTAGTATTTTCTCCTGGTGTTTTGCCTGCATCTGTGGCTGGCATCTTCAGAGGATCTCAAACAATCAGGTCCAAGAAACTGAGAAGGAAATAATTTCCTTTTTCAGATTACCTTCCATAGAATCATAGAGCTGGAAGAGACCACAAGGTCCATCAAGTCCAACCTCCTGCCATTCAGGAATGAAAGCACTCCCAGAGGTCATCCAGCCTCTGTTTAAAAACTTCCAAAGAAGGAGACTCCACCACATTCTGACACCGTGTATTCCACTGTCAAATAACTCTTACTATCAGAAATTCTATCTAATGCAGTGGTTCTCAACCTGTGGGTCCCCAGATGTTTCTGGACTTCAGCTCCCAGAAGCCTTGAGCATTGACCATAGTGGCTGGGGATTCTGGGAGCTGAAGTCCACAAACATCTGGGGACCCACAGGTTGAGAACCACTGATCTAATGTTTAGGTATAGTTTGAATCCATTACACCTTGTCCCAGTCTCTGGAGCAGCAGAAAACAAGCTTCCACATGACATCCTTTCAAATATTTAAACATGGCTATCATGTCATCTCTAAACCTTCTCTTTTCTAGGCTAAACATACCAAGCTCCATAAGCCGCTCCTTGTAGGTTATTGTTTTTAAGCCTTTTATCATTTTGATTACTCTCCCTTGGACACATTCTAGCTTGTCAATATCCTTCCTCAATTGTGGTGCTCAGACCTGGCCACTGTACCTCCAAGAAGCCTCCAGCAGCCCTGCTCAACTCTACACCTCAGATGTATTCCTAGGCATTACTTCTTTAACAGAAAATTTAGTACCAGAAACAGAAATAACATGGAAAGAATAAGGATAGATTCCTATACTGCAAAAAGAAAGAGCAGTTGGACATGCCTCAGGAAACAGCTTATTGAAAACTAACAATATGCACATCTGAAATGAAATAGGCAGGTCTGGTAAGCCTGTCATAAGTAAACAAAAATGTTTGTATCTTCTAGGGACCACTGGAAAGCTTCTTCCAAAATTTATCCAGTGCTATGACTTTTACTTTCCCCAGCCTCCATATATGATATCCATTTTGGTGATCAAATTTATAGACCTATGTTTTTAAACATGTCAGGGGTAGCTGATGTGGCAGACTTATCTTCTGTACCCTTTTCTCATTGTTTCACTGCTTGTGCATGTTCAAAGTAAGGGATTCTGAAGACATCTGTAGTTTACCATGCCTACTGAAAGCTTCTACAGTAGGATTAGCTAGATAGGAATCCCATTTCCCAGCTCAAACTTTACTGCATTATTTACTGCAGATGCCACTGCAACCACACACCAAAAGTGTGTGTTTCTTCAATCCTCCTTCACCATCTTCCCAAGGCTGCCAAAAACAAACACCCACAGCTAGATAGAAAATGTGGAAAAAAAGGGGGCTGGATGGATGTAAAAAGACTTTTAAAAGGGAACTTTGCTGTCTAAGGCTTTGTTAACTGAGGTATGCTGTACACCATAACCAGAACTAGAGCAGTAGATTCTACAGTTTATATTTTTATATAACAGACTTACTGGAAACTTGGCAGTTTGCGACTTAATTTATTAACTAATTTTCCGTTCATTCAGGGAAGTTTATTATGTTAGGTCAGGAAAAATGGTCATTACCTGCTTTCCTGTGGTGTACAGGAGGCTGGAAGATGATCTAGTTGTGAGGACAGGTAGAAAGCTGACTTCTACTGTGTCAAACCATTGGTCTAGAAATCCCACAGCAGACCATGCTGACTGGCAGTTGCTCTATAGATTTTCAGGCAAGGTTCTTCCCTGGTTTGGCCTTTGGGTTTCCCATCAAATACTTAACAGGCTCAGCTTTGCCAAGCTTCCAAAATCAGGTTAGCCTCAGTGCCTCAGGGGGTCAAAAACAATTCTAGTTGTAACATCTTTGTAGTTGAATTAGAAGTGTGATTTGGGTGCTGCTTCACAGCATGGTGCTCATAAGGTTTTTTGCCAGGTAGACTAAATAAGAACTTCTGTAAATGACCTACTCAATCAACCACAGAGCCAGGAAGGAAGGTATAGCAAGAGAATGAACATGGCTATTTAGCAAGGTGATGGGAGAGTGGAAAAGGCAGAGAACTTTGCCAGTTAAAGAAGAGATCTGGAACACAGTGTATTTTGAAAGAAAGTATGAGCTAATCATACTCAAAACATGGAAATTATTTCTGCTGCTATTCTTATGCTGCAGAAATATAGAACTTTTTTCAGCCCCAAAATGAAACTGAGTTTAGATAAACATGTTGGCCTGTACAGTGCTAGTAAGCATATCCAACAATGAGTTAGGTCACAGTACTCCTAGTATGTGACTTCAACCCCCAGGATTACCCAGACGCTTTTCATTCATGCTCTTTTCCTCTCACACACATACTTATGGCAGAAGGTTGGACTAGGTGACATTCAAGGTTCCTTCCAACCCTTCTGTTCTGCCTGGACTGGACAATTTGCAAAGACTCCAGTGAATATGCATCTAGGACTCAGGTTCATCATTTTGTCACTGACAGCCATCTGAGTCCAAAGGAGTGGTTAGGCTGGAACTGAAGTTTCATACTTTTGGTATATAGACAATATGCATATAGCATAGTCTCCTAAGATACCTTATCATGTCATATCACTCAAATGGCATAAGTATGCAATTTCCTGGCATTTTATGAACAATGTATAGAACACAGAACCAAATCTTCTTTGCTAATTCAACCTTCTGTATGCTGTGGAAGCAGCAGGAAG
This sequence comes from Iguana delicatissima, assembly GCA_948472985.1. Taxonomy (NCBI): domain Eukaryota; kingdom Metazoa; phylum Chordata; class Lepidosauria; order Squamata; family Iguanidae; genus Iguana; species Iguana delicatissima. The sequence continues at coordinate 53,341 of CAOKZL010003913.1, forward strand.
TACTACATGAACTTAAGGCAGTGGTTCTCAACCTGTGGGTCTGCAGATGTTTTTGGACTTCAGCTCCCAGAAGCCCCAACCACTATGGTCAATGCTCAGGGCTTCTGGGAGCTGAAGTCCAAAAACATCTGGGGACCCACAGGTTGAGAACCACTGACTTAAGGGATATTTCTTCAAAGCATCTACCAATGTGTGGAAATATCAGAATTCCTTCCAAAATAGCAAAGAAAAGGCAATCCAGCAGGTTACATACCAGTTCAAAAAAACCAACCATTTTCTTCTCCTTCTCTGACTTCTCATTTTTCTTTCTAAAAAAGATTTATGCAAAAAAAGCAAGTCAATTGAAGTCACTCCTCTCACTTCAAAAGCACCAAAAAGCTTAAGAAACACTTACTTTTTCTTATTCTTCTTTAAATGACCATTTTGTGCCACTACTTCATCCATCTGGAAAGCAGCATTGTCATAGCCATTGCATGTAAGCGCTGTTGATAAGAAAGCAGGCTGGAATTAGCACAACATTTTTTTGAAAATATTGTCTGTCTACAAACATGCACTCACACACACAAATGCTAAACATGCAAATGTTTCTTTTGGGGGACAACAACATCTGGAATGCCACAGTCAGAATGGCCATGGTTAGGGAATTCTGGGAGCTGTAGTCAAAAAAAGGAATTATTCCAAATTCTATAGAAATGCACAAAGATTTGCTAATGCTGAATCAAGAAGATCTAGCTCAGTGATTCTCAAACACTAATTATCTAGGTGTTTTGGAGTTCAGCTCCCAGAAGTCCCAGCTGCCTTGGCCAATGATCAATGATTTTGGGAACTGAAGCCCAAAACACTTGGAAGACTAGAATTTGGGAAACACTGATCCAGCCCATTTGTGTCTTGTGCACATCATTCAATTCTTTAATGCAACTGAGTGCAGAGGCAAAGGAAGTAAAGGGTTTTAAAAGCTATCTGTTATATAGCAAGGTCTACAATAAGGAAATGAAGTGGGCTCTTCCCATAATGCAACTAAACTACTACCTCATCATTATAAACAGAATTTTGTAAAATACTGGAGTGTGGCTTTTTTTGTCCTGAAAAATGTATATACTACATGCAGGGATGATTCTCCATACTAGGGATGGAAAGAATACTTGTAACTAATCATTCCCTGGTTAAAAAAAATATTCCTGACAATTAACCTAAGCCCATGAGAATTTTGCACAATTTTCTCCTGGAATTTGAATGTTGTAGAAGGTTGGGGACCAACATGTAGAACCCTGCATTCAACACAGAAAACAGGTCTCTTGTACTGAAATCCTGTTTTCCAACCAGAGAGCATGATTTTTGTGCAAACAACACTATGTTTTTTTCTCTACAGAATAATTCTTCCCATTCAAGACAAAATAGTCTGGATTATACAAGGGGTAGAGAGGCAGTATGGTATTGTGGCTTGAGCATTGAACTACGACTCTGGAGATCCACAGGATGAGTCTGAGGAAGTCACACCCTCTCAGACTCAGAGCCAATTGGAAGCCAATTGCAATCCCATTCTGATCAAATCTGCCAAAAAAAAAAATGATAGGACACAACTTGAAAGCACATGCCAACAAAGTTCACAGATATAACGTTGGTTGAAAAAGCTATTTCTCCTGAGTTACTGGGAAGACTACAGCTAAAATGAGAAGAAACAGAGAAGAAGGGTGGAGATGAAATCATCATCTCTGGGTACATCACATCCTGGTTCCAATGCAATACTTCCTACGGCTGTTTATCGGTTCCGTTTCTTCTTTTTAAAAAATGTCTGCTGATGGGTAAGAGTAGCATAACTATCTCATTATCAACAACATCTAAGGGTGGGCCTCATCATCCACCAGGGATAATTAAAGTTATTACATAGAATGTATACATTCAACATAAAAGGCTTCTCTCATTTAGAAGAACCACCAACACAAGAACAGATTTTCTGAACTGCCACTCTAATAGGGAGCTCCCATTTACATCATGAAGCAGATTACTTTGCTGGAAATGTCAGGAGCAGAGTAGCTTGGACAGAATACATTAGTGCACACAGTTTGTCCTAGCATTTGTACAGATTTTCATAGGTATACTGCTTCATTATTGTTTTCAAACATGTATGCAACTCAAATGAAAGGGGAGAACAAACATACAATATTGAGAAGTGAAGCCTTCAAGTTGAATATCATCCAAGGCTGATCAAGCAGCTAGATGCAATTTCTCAGTTATCAATCAAAACTGAACAGTTTACAGTCTTACATATATGGAAATCAATTAATAATATATTTCCGTACAAAAAATACCCAAATATAAAGTAAGAAAAATAAAATACATCACAACCTACCAGATCTGGACGCTTCGTTCACTGTGTAGGTTTTCAATTTATTCTTCATTGTTTTGTTCTATGGTATAATTCAGTTAGCAAAGTAAATGGCATTCACCAAAAATCTGCATAACAAGGGAACACAACAAGTTAGACAAGTTAAAATGATGCCAACTTTTACGTATAACAAGCTTTTCCATACCCTCCAACACATCACAAATGAAAAGTGGGACATACGTGGTCAATAAAGAATGGGGTGTGGTCAACATGGCAAACGTTATTAATGAAGAAAAACACACCAGCTAGAAGAGGCTGCTGAAATTCACTGTTGTCAGAGCTGACAAAGAAGGGCAAGGTTTCACCCCTTCCTCTCCTCTCCCTTCACTGAGTTAACTGAGTGCAAACTCCTTTTCCACTTTTACCTCAGTTTTCATCAACTGAAGTAAGTTGGGGAAAGAGAGGGCAATTGAGAAGAGGAGATAGAAAGTGGGCATTTCAAAAACAGCTCAAAAAGTGGGAGGACCAAAGATTAATCGAGGCTCTCCCTGAAAACCTGGACAGTGCGAGAGTAGGGGTTTCTTATGGCTTAGCATCAAAATGGTGTGTAGGTATTGCAAACTCTAACATATTTTTTTTGCCTCTTTCATTGTTTTTCATTACTTTTTTTTAAAAAAGCTTCTCCATTCACATCAAGTCATTTTTAAATTATGTTTTTAGCCTGCCTTTCAGCCAAAGAGTTCAAGATGGTTTACCAAAAATAACAATTTATCAGTTAAAACATTCAAAATACAGATGGAATAGAAGAATACAGTCATCCCTCCACATTTGTTAGGGTTAGGGGCACAGGACCCCGTGAAAGTGAAAAAACTGTGAATAACTCTAGCCCCTCTCAAACCATATTTAACACAAAAAAAAATATGATCAACATATTCAACCCACCACGGATTCCTTTGAGACACCAGGGTTCCTTCACAAGGCAGAAGTGGATGGCTGGTGTGGCTTACGGCCACCTCCGCTGCTGCCCTACACCATTTTTAATAGGGACTTACAAGACTCGTTTGCAGTTTTGCAGCCTTACAAGGCTTGCAGTCTTTATTAAAAATGGCATAGGGAGGCAGCAGAGGTGACAGCAAATAACCCGTGAATAATCAAATCTGCAAAAGTGAAACCTGCAAGTGTGGAGGGCTGACTGTATATTAAAAGCACAAATTATAACAGTATAAAAAGCAATAATATCAGCCCAAGAGAACAACATATAACAATATGGTGAGAACAGGGTTGGTATCAGCAGACAATCTATGAGATGAGAATTTGACAACACAGGAGTTACCACTGAAAAGGCCCTATTACTCCTCTATTCTGCAGATGGTGACAGAATCTGGAATAGGATGTTTAATTCTGATCTTTTACAAATGGATACATAGAGCTTTGTAGTTAAAAGTAGCACCTTGACTCATGTTAAAAACTAACTGGAAGTCAGAAAAGATACTTAATACTTCCAAGGCCTATTAAGTCTTAATTACAGTCATCTCTCCACATTCGCTAGGGTTAGGGGCACAGGACCCCTGTGAAAGTGGAAAACTATGAATAACTCTAGACCCTCCCAAACCATATTTAACATACCAAAAAAGTATGATCATCATATTCAACCCACTGTGGATTACTCTGTGGCATCAGGGTTCTTTCACAAGGCAGAAGTGGGTGGCTGGTGGAGCTTACTGCCACCTCCACTGTTGCCCACACAATTTTTAACAGGGACTTAACTAGCCTCGTTAGCAGTTTCTCAGTCTCACGAGGCTTGCAGTCCCTATTAAAAATGGCATAGGGAGGCAGCAGAGGTGACAGCAAAGAATCTGTGAATAATCAAATCCGCAAAAGTGAAACCTGCAAATATGGAGGGCTGACTGTAATAACTAAGCATAAGGTGCTGCTATTTGCAATTCTCTCCTTCACATATATTCACAATTTTACTTGAACTGAATTCAAATGGAATTCAAATGGAATTCAAATCAATTGTAGTGACTTGTTTTAATTTTAAATTAAATTTAAAATTTAATTTTAAATTTTAATTTAAAATTTCATAAATATGGTGAATAGTAAAATTTTATACACTAAATAAATAATGAATTATGATATGTTGTTTGAGCAGAGTAACTTTGGGTTTGAAAGGAATATAAGTACATAATATCTTTTTTTTTTTCCTGATAAGAGCAAAAATCCCAGGTTTTCCTCCCCTTAGCCTCAACATTTCTGGAAAGTTAACATCTCCAGATTACACAAGTTCTAATGTCTGAACAATTTATCTTATGATAGGATCCAGCATGGTAAAGTGATCTGAGCATTGGACTAGGACTCTGGTAGACCAGAGTTCCCTTGGGAAAGTCACACTCTCTCATCCTTAGAGGCAATTTGAGGGAGAAATCAAATTGCAGATAAAAAGCAGAAGTAGCCATATAGTTACATGAGAAAATCAAAACAAAATCTATAGCAGGATAATACTGATACTGAGATTAATTCAAATGCCTTTCAGTGCCCAGAAATTTTCATCAGGCTTGGCAAAACACAAACAGACGCACACAAACAAAAGGAAGAGGGTGGAGGAAGCCAGGTCAAAGTCCAAAAACCAAAGTAGATGTTGCTCTAAAGTTAAACTCAATCTCAAACTTAGTTAGTACAGCTAACTAAATTATCACTAGCAGCAACTATATGCAGGTAACAGGTTAAACCTAGAAATGCATACTGGGACAAAAACCCAATGGCCAATTTCTATTTCTGAAAACACAAAGGTTGGCTGTAACATTATGGTCTGGCGACTGCTTTGGGCAAAACACATAGGTTCCTGAAATCAGCACACAGCAGAAATGCAGAGTAATGATAGACTAATAATGCCATTATCTACCAAAAAAATCAACAAACTTTCTGGTTCAGGTTTTTTTTGGCTGAGAGTGGAGGGTAGTGTTTGTGATCACTGACCACAGAAAAAACTGAGAAATCCAGAGCATTAGGGTAGCTGTAACTGAAAAGTATCATACCCGGTGCAAAGCACAATGTAATAGCAAGATAGAAGTTCTTATTTTATCTAACACAGGCTCAGGTGCAGGGGAGGGGAGGGGTGTCAAGTGGACACTGAATATAAAAAGCCCAAAGTGCTCATCATCACTTTCCTAGTGCTGCTGCTGTAGTCAACTTCACAGCCCACTTCATCTGTGTTTCCCATATATGTTTTGACATGTAATACATAACCTGAAACAGCCACATGCAATTTCAATGACAGGAATGTTAAGCAGTGCCTTAAAATGATGCAGTAGTATGCTATTACCACTATTATTCTATCATTTCTGGGCATTTTCTGCCAACAGCTTCTTCAGTTTTTCAGCCAATGATGCCCCCCATCACATCTTAGTCACTTTAATTCCATTTCAGATACCTTCCCAAGCCAAAACCAGCACCCATTTGTTTCACCAGCTTGTGTATAAGCATCCACACATTGCACTTTTGCCTCATTTTTCCATCAGCTAACCATTCCTCATCATCATTTAGAACAGTGGTTCTCAACCTTCCTAATGCCGTGACCCCTTAATACAGTTCCTCATGTTGTGGTGACCGCCAACCATAAAATTATTTTCGTTATTTATTTATTTATTTATTAAGTTAGTTAGTTAGTTAGTTTGTTATTTCCAACATCGAATAGCTTGGAAACACTGCCCTAAATCACTGCTCTAGATAGACTTCTAATGCCCAAAAACTGGTAGCCCTCCCCCTTTTTTTTAAGTACAAAAAGCATCCATCAATGCCAGAATTAAGGCAGTAGTTCTAGTTCTGAATGTTAGGTTTCCACAGTTTAAAAAGCCAGTCACTCCCAAAGGCAACGCCGAAACAGCCCACATTTTACACAAGGCGCCGGGAGGAAAGGACAGGGAGAGAGGAAAGATGGTGGCGGCATAAGCAGACGCGTTTTGTTTCACTCCCACCCACCCTCCCTCCCTCCCTCCCTTAAAGGGAGCTTGGCTGCTCGGATGCTCTCACTCCCACGTCGCATGGGCTCCCCTTCCTTCCTCCTTTCGTCCCTCTGAGAGCGCAACTCTCTGGAAGCCGAACAAAGACTACCTTTTCGTTGTGTGTGTGTGTGTGTGCGCACACGCGCGTGCATGGCCGTGGACGCTGAACATACAAAAAGCGAGGAATGCAAGACAGTCAGGGCGAGGAACACAACACGTGTGTGTGGCAAGTGCCAAGGGTCCACGCACAACAAAAGTGAGAGGAGAAAGTCATCCTGGCTATTTCCGCACTAGACTGTTATAGCGCTATTATTCCACTTTCACCATCGTATGGAAGCCTGGGGTTTGCTGTTTGAACTGCAAACCCCAGGATTCCATAGGATGGTGAAAGTGGAATAATAGCACTATAACACTGTAATGTGGAAATGGCCAAACTCCACAGGATGGATCAAAGCAGCGCTTTCGGGTCAACCCCCCCCCCAAAAAAAACAACCAAGGAGCCTCGGGAGTTCTTGCAACACAAACCAAAGCCCTTGGCTAACGCCCCTTGCTCCTTTCCCGGCCGAGTTCTAGGTCTCGGAGGGGCCGATCTCCCCTGTCGGATGGCAGATCCGCCGCAGGAAAGTTTCCCCCTTTGCCTGCCAGACCAAAGGTGACAGCCACGCTGACAACTCTCACGGAGTGGCATGCCCAGAATTAATGGGCGACCAGGCGATCGCTGCTGCCGCAGCCCCACTACTTTGGGAAGCAAGCGGAGCCTGGCTGCTCACTCGCCCCGGCAAGCAACTCTGCTCGCCGGCATGAATGAATGGGAGGCGAAGAGGGTGAGGGGACGGGGTCTTACCTCCCAGACGTCCCGCTGCAGCGCCATAAATAAACCAACCCACCCGGGCTGGACCAGCCGCGGGCTGAAGACCGCCACCA
>CAOKZL010003914.1:0-60782 GCA_948472985.1 Iguana delicatissima
GTCCCGCTTTTCCTGCCAAATACAAAAGTCTTGGCCAAAGCAGTCCGTTACATGCTGGCCGCAAAAACAAGGATTACCGGCAACTCGGTCAATCCAAATGGGTGCACCACTAGGTACTAGGGTCACACTGTCACATGGGGTACATAAACAAAAACAATCTTTGGTAAGCTGGGACATTACTGTGCGATTGACTAGGACCAAAACATACTTGGAGGTGTTGCCATGCCCAATGCTGTCAATGCTATGAAAGCATTGCACCCACTGATGATGAAACAAACATCCGGACAGGTCTAATAAGTGTGTACCATTGGACCAATGATATAACGTTAACGGTAGTAATGTGGTATTGACGGATATGAGTGGAAGTCCCAAATGGGATACTGGATGTATGATTACCAGATCCAGAATCCTTTCGTGGGCAACATCTACCGTGAGAGTTAGGTTCTGCCAGGTAGCATGCCGTATCTTAGCCAAAGCGGCAGGGTGTTCCAGCGACTCTGGGTATCGCTCTCTTAACAGGCTCAGGAGCTCAGGGTGTAGTAAGCCCATGAGCCTGGCCTGGATCACCTGAACGGCAAAGGCGATCACATTGCTTTGCAGTTGTGTGCACTGTATCGCAACTGCCAAATTGTGGGTCGGCTATGATATCACACTCGGCACCAACCCACTGCGGTAGCAATTGGCTAATTAAATCAATGCCTTTGGCCAAATTGGTGAGACCAGCAGCGGAAGATATGCCTAAATCTTTTGTTTTGGTGCCGATTATGCCTAATTTATTCGGCAACACTTCCTCATTAATGGTATTGAGAATGGCACTGCCCGTTCCAATACCTCCTAAGACTGTTCCCAGAATGTCTCGCTTAGGGTGAGAGTGTAAATGGGAGAAAGACCTTATGAATATATGGAGAAAATATTTTCCAAGAAGTTGTTTGAAAACACCTTTATGGGCATCTCCACATGAGGCTTATTATAAAAAAGAAAATGTAGTAGTCAACAGATGGATAAAATACGAAGACCTGGTTCAACTACAAGACGATCAAATTAAAATCAGAACACAACAAGAACTTAATGACAGTGGAATTAAATGTCATTGGCTCCTTCACAGACAACTTACAGAAAAATTAAAGATTGATATAAAATTAAACAAGTATCAGTCGAAGGAAGAGGAGTTGACAGCAATATTAACCTCAGAAAAACCTAAAACAATTTCACTAAACTATAAAATTTTATTAAAATGGGACACAGAGGATGAACCAATTAAGACTTCAATGATTAAATGGGCACAGAATTTTTCTCATGTGATCCCTCTAGATCAGTGGTTCTCAACCTGTGGGTCCCCAGATGTTTTTGGACTTCAGCTCCCAGAAGCCCTGAGCATTGACCATAGTGGCTGGGGCTTCTGGGACCTAAAGTCCACAAACATCTGGGGACCTACAGGTTGAGAACCACTGCTCTAGATCAATGGGAGAAAATCTGGAACAAAAGAATAAAATACACAGCATGCCAAGATGTTAGAGAAAATGTCTATAAGATGTATTTTAGATGGTATATTATACTTGAACAATTATCAAATATGCATGTAAATTGTTCAAACAAATGTTAGAAATGTGAATCTGAAGTTGGCACCTTCTTTCACCAGTGGTGATCTTGTAAAAAGGTAAAAGAAATCGGAATATAATTAATACCCAGATGGAAAAAAAATTAGGTTCATCATGAAATGTCTCCCGAGCTTTATCTTCTTTCAATAATGAGCGATGATTTAAGAAAAAAGGTGGGAAAGTTAATATTTTATATGACAGCAGCTGCTAGAATGTTAATAGCCCAAAACTGGAAACAAAAAATTCTCCCCTCAATAGTTGAATGGGAGATGAAACTGTTCGCTATGCTACAAATGGATAGGTTTACATACATATTAAGAGGAGATAATTTTGAAAAATTTGCCAAAGATTGTGAATCAGTGATATTATATTTCAGAAATGTATGGGGGAATATCAAGATGGTAAATATTGATTTTTGAATATGTGGCTGTAATACATAGGAACATAGAACTTTGAGATATGATGGACAGACATCTATAACTTTATCTATTTGATTTATTATTACTTCTTACTCGGGGGAAGTCAATAATCAATGTAGAATGTTATCTGCAAAATGGAATTGAAATAGGTTTGTATGTATGTAGATATTTATACGCTATATCTGTGTCAAGTTAGTATGAATGTTATTGATTTGTTTTATTGTTTGTAAATAAATAAATAAAAATCTTTATGCTTAGTTTATATTTCTTTGTTTATTCTTTTGTTTTGGTTTCTTTGTAAGCCACTTTGAAATTTGGTGTAATATGTACTCTGTTAATGTGCGCTTGTAAGTATGGATGGGAAGGCATTGCATGCTGACCTATCCATGTTTGTGTATGGACAATGATGGTGGGAAAACCTCTTATGAGCTATCCCAGGGTACAGCTTGGAAAGTTACTTTGAGAAAAGTAATTAGCTAAAATTACAGTTGCAAGATCCAAATTATTACCTCATTATCATCATGGTTACAAGTTTTTGCTCTGCAGTTTCTCATTTTCAAAAATAAGTGAAGTCATTACTTTTTCTTTCATTATGCAGAAAACACCATCATGTTGTTATGAACCAGTGTACGAAGCACATCTAAACAGTGGGACCACACATATCTTGTAGTTAGAAAATTAACTAAGATACTTTTGCTGCAAAAGGAGTGACATTATTTCACTCTATGTTCTAATTGAAATATAACTCAATTGTGCCTTGCAAAAAAAGATTAATTACAAATAATGTATTCACTTATATCTTGTTACTTCCAAGCTCGACCTTTTTTTTTGTGTTTCTTGATACTCCTTTTAAATGTTTGTAATGCTTGCTTGTTGGCAGGTACATTTAATAAGAGTTAGGCAGAATGACATTCCATTTATAGTTGCTGCATATGTATTGTGTTGTGTCAGCAGTTCCAAAAATTCTTCTCTTACAAGTCAGTTGTACAGCAAGGTGTTCACGTGATGATAATAATGAAGAAATATTTGAAGACTCTGTTTTTCCCTGGTATGTTGGGGTAACAGTTACCTGATCTTATCACTAACATCTGGAAGATCCCAGGTTCCTCATTTTCAAATGATGCTAGAGACTGTTGCCTCCAAACACACCATTGGATTTAGCCTTCTTTCTGAGAACAAAGGTACTCTAAACTAAGTTGGGCCTGCAAGTCCTTTCATCCTTGATTACCAGTTGCCTTGGATGCAATAAGAATTTAGTTTTTTTCTCCAGCATTCAGGAAGAAAATGGCTCATGATTCAAACATATAGAGTCCCTTGATAAAAAATATAATGTGTGAATGTGGTCTTAAGAGTACAGAAATAACTTTTTCTGCTTTACCACTACCATGGTTGTATTTTGTGGTTATTACCTGAAAGACTATCTCTTTTTGCCTCCATCTGCTGTTACCTTTGTGAGCAATCTTTATGGCATTAGAGCTGAGGTCTGGTTTATTAACTGCTACTGTAGCTTCTGAACGTGGAGAGGGGTGGACATGACAGTGAATTGCACAAGCTTACTTTCTGGAGAGAGTGTGTTGCTTTTCAACTCAGTCATCTTCCTGCCTCCCTAGCCCTCCATCTTTTCTCTGTTCTCTGTTCTCTTTTAGCATCCATTCTCTAACCCTCTTGCCAGCCATGGTCTCTGGACTAGCATCAGAAACTTTGTATTTCTTGATTCCCACACGTCTGCATAATAGAAAGAGAATGATCAACATACCTACCATCTGCCAACTCTTTTTCCTTAATCAAGGGTGTTTCTAGATCTCACTAGCAACAGTGGTGAGCAAACAGGAAGCACCTTGGGAAACACTTTCTCAAGAAGCTAGTTTCTCTTGCAGTGGAACTTAAGCAACCAGCTCGTTCCTCTCTGCTGAACTGGATGCTGCTAGTTTCTGGACAATCTGTGTTCAGAGTAAGCATTCGCTCTAACAAGTGGTCTGTGGGTGCTTATGTCTGGGGCCTTTCACACTATATAATTACAGCACTATAATTCCATTTTAACTGTCATGTCTATGTCCTATGGAATCCAGGGGTCTGTAGTTATGTGAGGCAATAGAGGACCTGCCAACTCCAGGATGCCATAGGAAGTTGCCATGGCAGCTAAAGTGGAATCATAGGGCTATCACTGTGCTAATGTGAAAGTGCTCCAGACTGGATCCTCACAAACTGCAGCTCAGGTGCCCAGGTGCTGAACATCCAAAATAAGAAATCATATACTTCAATACAATCCCAAACAAAGACAAACCCAAGTTCTACTTTCAGCGACAGCTGGTTTCAGTAGAAATTAATTATTAAAGCAATGAATAACAGTAAAACAGGAATCAAACCAGGAAATGAAAAATGAAACAGATTCAAATCATATTGACATCGTAATGGATTTTCTCCCCGGAATATTTTGCAATTCCTCTGATTAATTCAAGATTTTAAACTTTCATTTACCCAGACGGCCGTCATTATTTTTTAGTGAGCTCATTAACATTTCTCACTTTATTCCTCCAATTTGTGGACAGCTGGACCATTAAATTTAAATTCCAGCTCTTGTTTTGCTTAAATTCATGTAAGAACTCATGTTATTCCTCCCAACTTGATATTTTTGTGGATTAAAGGAAGAGTCACTCCTGCTGGAGAAGATACAAGAGGTCCCTTTCTAAAGTAAAGGGCTCAACATGGAAGCTTCAGAAACTGTACTCTACATCATAGATAGTGATAAGAATCCTGAAGAAAACATAAGCGTTCAGTTTCTATGTTGGGAGAAGAACTAAAGGCAGAATGAGCACAATTACTGTTGCCCGGGGTGTGTATACTTATCCTACAATCATATGACAAATCATTTTTCATTATGTTTCAGAATCCTGTGAGATAAAAAGACATGGTATTGTTACCAGTTCATACACCCCTACACTTTGATATGGTTTAATTGGCAAATATTAAGTGGCACATACACTGCTAGGGCTGCATGGTCATGCTGGCTAAGAAGAAGACCTGGCCAAACACATGCAAAAACTACGTCAGGCAGGACCTCAAGTCATAGCCAAGTCATAAGAAATCATCAGGGAACTCCAGTGACAATGGACTTGAAAATGTCTGTCAACGACACAAGCTCCAGACACAATGGAACCCAAAACTAAACTAATGATCTTCAACCCTCTTCCCATTCCCTGGCAAAATCTTCCTTTAACTGCTTTCCTGCCCAACAATCAAGGAGCTATCAAGATTCCTATCAGTCCTTTGTCACCTGAAGCTAATACCAGACCTCACTGTCCACTTTCCAGACTCCATTGTTTACTCTGCCACAGAGTCATTAACACCTTTGCCTTCCAGACAGAAATAGGTTATTTAAATCCCAACTTTGAGCTAGCCAATCTGCAGTACACTGGTTGCTAGTCGTCACTTTGTTACTCCAATTTCCATCTGTGTACTGTCCTTGGAGTTCTAGTCTAAGCCACAATCACTTCTTTGTTTCTTCTCTGCTGGTAAATATCACCCACGATGCCCTAAAATTCTCACTATCCAAACCTTTCCTCCCTTTTCTTTCAGTTAGCCTTGTGTGACTGTGAGACTGCTTAGATCTTGTGTGTGTGATTGTAAATTCTCCCAGTAAAACAAAGAAACTTACTTTTGAATCTCCGGCTAGTTCTTCTCTGCATTAGTACCAGTATACATAGGTGTAAAAGATCTCGTAAAGTTACCAGCCCCCCCAGGCAGGCCTCTTTCAGCTAATAGTCCCCACTGTTTCATGGAGATACTGGCATCACGGGTGGATCCCTGAGTCACCCACATTTTGGGGGTAACATTATATTGTCAAAAGGATTAATAAAGAAAGATATAAGTAAAGAAGGACCCTATACGTACTGCCTCTGCTGTAATATCATTGACTCTTGACTAAGGGTTTGGTATTTTTCATAATAATGTTCACCTTGATTTGTTTTTCCATATAAATTGCTGAAAGGTAAATATATATCTATGTCAGGTTGTGTTTTAATCATTTTACATTTGCTTGGGATTCTACAGTCATCTTCATCATGCACAGAGTTGCTAAATTCCTCACAATGGATTCTACCCAGGCTAGATCAACTATATTTAAGTCTCGCTTTAATCAGTCTAGAAGATTAATATTGATTTAAATTAAGTTCCATAATTTTCAAAGAATCTACAACTAGGATGAAGAAATCTGTGAATTTCATCTTCTCTCAGTTCCTCATTTTCCCATTATTCAGTTTGATCCTATTTTTGGATCACTTTCTGACTTCTTTTTCAGGTTAGCCTGGAAAAACAAAATGCCTCTCCATATAGATTTCTTTTTCTACTCTGCAGTTTTGCTTAATATATGAATTGTGTTGAAATAGTTTCTCCTTATGTAATGGTTTTTGCACTTTTGTTCATAATATATGGATTTTTGTGTGCATTTTTTAAAAAATTCTGAGAATGTTATTGCATTATTCTGAAGTGCAAATTCTGAAGGATAAATGTATTCTAATTTGCATATTGATACCAGGTGGGCAAACTTGTAAGTTCTCACCCAAATGTGAGCTATATACAATTCTCATTGACTGGTACCCTGTAACAGCTTAGATGTAAGTAAGTACTTAGCTAAGAAATTTCTCCTAGTCTGGCCCTTCCAAACCTGATGGAAACATTCAGCCATTTTCTGATCATTATTTATTTTAGCTACTTGATAAACAAATGCTGTTCCATGAAAACCCAAAATGCCTCACTTACTTTCAGTTTGGCTTAAATGTTGCTGTTGTTGATTTCAGTTTCCAGCAAAAATTGGGGAAAAACAACAACAATCTGGAGCTGTTTTAAGACCCTAATTTTTTGTGGGATTTCTCCTTCTTCCAGGCTTTTAGCAAAACAGGAAATATAACCAAAACATAGACTCTGATTACAAGAACATCAAGGTTATAAGAGAATTTGGTGACAATTAAGAGAAAGGTACTCTTCACCATCATGAGCCAGGATGGGACATTTTCCTTACCCTGCATCAAATTGTATTGCAATATCCATGCAGAACTGTGTCATGCTTTGTTGCAGTAGCCAGAGACATTTCCAGAAATGTCAGCCACCTGTCTTCCATGTACAAGCAAAAAGTAAGTTTCCTCACTTCAAAAAATCTCAACAAATTGCTTTTCCTTGCTCGAGTATTTTTTTTTTTTTTTGCCAGCATAAGGTATTAGAACAAAAAGGACCCCATGCCTTTTTCCCCTTCTTTTCTTTTCTTTTTTGACATGACATGCCACTGTTTGTGGGTCCTATTTAAAGGAAGGCCACAATGCTGCACCGGGAGATAAAGCTATAAGATATAGATATGATAGTCTAACATCACTATGGCCCTTTTCGCATGGCATTTGCTATGTGAAAGGGCGCCTGGAGCATTGCACAATTGTGAGGAGCGATCTGCACAACGCACTCCCAATTGTGCGATGCTCCAGGGGCCAGCAGGCACCGATCACACACCTTTTCATTTTTGTTTGGAAGCTGAAAATGGTGCGCGATCTCGCATTGCTCCAGGGCCCCACGCACACTTACCTGGTGTGGAGAGCCTCCGGAGCCACACTGGTCATGCTTCCTGCCTCAGTGCAGCCTGGGAAAGTGCCAGGCTGCACTGCAGAAGGAAGAGGTGGGGCTCTTGCCCGAGCAGGCAGCTTGTGCTGAGCTGAAGCAGCAGGGACATGAGAGCCTCTTGCCAGAGGCTGCTCGCGTGATCCCCGCACCCCAGCACCAGAAAAAGATAAGGTGAGGAAAGGGCCTATATCTAACTCTATCCATGCATCTAAGGGTGTGGTTTGAAATCGATCAAAGCTGAAGCTAAAATGAATCAGTCTTAAGAGTGATGGCACATAGATTCCTCTTTTCTCCATTTCCTCTTTCCTTCCATGGGTGGTGGAGACTGGAATTTTCATGGGGTCAGGAAAGACATCCATACCGTGACAGGTCCTTACGTCTCCCAGATTAGTGTGGCAGTTCCCAATCTGATAAGGCGCCTTGTCTTTACCACACAGCTCTACCTCCCCACCATTACACCACCTTTGTGTAAAAGGGGACAGGGTTTTCAATGCTTATTTAGAACCACTTGATAATTTTATGGTAGTGTGTTTTCTGTGTTATATATCACTGCAGACAACTTGAGCCACGTCAGTATTTACAAAGATAAACTCTAACGTTTATTAAGATTCATATGCAGTTCAGTGTTGATACTTTACTTCAGTGCACTTTTCAGACAAGATTAATAGTTAACTCCCTGCTCACAAACAGTTCAATTATAACTGTAGACTTTCACAAAAGACAATTATCATACAACAGCATTTTGGTTACACTCCCACCAAAGACTTAACCTCCAATCTAGGTCACACTCTCTGACCAGATCCTACTAGGGTTCAATGACTAGTGGGGTACCAGCGACTAGTGGGGTGCCACAGGGTTCTGTCCTGGGCCCAGTGCTATGCAACATCTTCATCAGGGACTTGGAGTAGCGGACATGCTGATCAAATCTGCAGATGACACCAAATAGGGAAGGGTTGCTAATACCTGAGAGGACAGGATCACATTTCAAAATGACCTTGACAGATTGGAGAGCTGGGCCAAAGCTAACAAAATGAATTTCAACAGAGAGAAATGTAAGGTCCTGCACTTAGGCAGAAAAAAATGGAAGGCACAAATATAGGATGGGAGATGCGTGGCGGGATAGCAGTACGTGTGAAAGGGGTCTAGGAGCCTTTGTAGATCACAAGCTGAACATGAGTCAGCAGTGTGATGCAGCAGCCAAGAAAGCCAATATGATTTTTAGTTGCATCAATAGGAGTATGATGTCTAGATCGAGGGAGGTAATGGTACCACTGTATTCTGCATTGGTTAGGTCTCATTTGGAATACTGTGTCCAGTTCTGGGCACCTCAATTCAAAAAGGATATCGACAAGCTGGAATGTGTCCAGAGGACGGTGACCAAAATGGTGAAGAGTCTGGAAGCCATAACCTATGAGGGATCTGGGTATATTTAGTCTGCAGAAGAGATGGTTAAGAGGGGACATGATAGCCATGTTTAAATATTTGAAGGGATGTCATTTTGAGGAGAGACTGGCCTTGTTTTCTGGTGCTCCAGAGACTAGGACAAGGAGCAATGGATTCAACCTGCGGGAAAGGAGATTCCACCTGAACTTCAGGAAGAACGTCCTGACAGTCAGAGCTGTCCGGCAGTGGAATATGCTGCCTCAGAGTGTGGTGGAGTCTCCTTCTTTGGAGGGTTTTAAGCAGAGGCTGGATGCCCATCTATTGGGAGTGCTTTGATGGATGTTCTTGCATAGCAGGGGGTTGGACTTGATGACCCCTGTGGTCTCTTCCAACATTATGATTCTATGATTCTATGAATTACTCTTCTGTTTCTCACCAGACTCCCACGGAGAACTAAACCTCCTAAAGCAGCCATATACTGTGGCTGATTGAGGGACTCTATTCCCTAGCTCTTTGCTAGGCTCTCACTGAAGGAATTAAAATATTTACGGGTGTTTGGCTTTATATAATTTTTTCTCACATCCACAAGCTCCTCCCACACACTACTAAATTTCTCTCTTGAGGTGCTATTCTAGTTGCCCAGCAACCTGCTTCCAGGCTGCACTGGCACTTGAGATAGCCACACCCTCAGAAGTTTGACACACTTACCTTAAATCCTAACTATAACCATAACATCTAATTTTCAGCTTAAATCTCAGTTCAGCAGAATCCTAATGGTACCACCAAAATAACCCAGAAGGGGTGTGTGCGTGTGTGTGTGTGTGTGTCAATTTTTGTGTTTGTGTTTATATCTAAGGCCATGGGGGTTGAAATGGTTTTGTTAATGTAAGGAATGGCTGGAGGTGAATAGCCTTTTTTGTCTTTATCAGTAAGTATCTTTTTTTGTTTGTTTGGGTTAACTTACTGCATTGTATTTAGCAATGTACAGGTATACTTTAGTTAACAAAATAGATGTTCTAGGACACCACTTCTTTAATAGAAACTTTGGTACTATTAGCAGAAATAACACAGAAATAAAAGGATCCTGCTCTGCAAAAGAGAAGAGCAGTTCAACTTTTTATTCAAAATTAACAACACTCACATGTGAAATGAAACAACCAGCTCAGGTAAGCCTTTCACCAGTAAACAAGCATATTTGGAACCATCAGAAACTGCTTGAAAGGACTTTCCATAATGGATCCAGAGATTTTTTCTTTCTTTCACTAGTTTCCATTTTTCTTATGATTTTCATTTTGATGGCCAAACTTATAAATCTATGCGTTTATTATTATG
Source organism: Iguana delicatissima (assembly GCA_948472985.1). Classification (NCBI taxonomy): domain Eukaryota; kingdom Metazoa; phylum Chordata; class Lepidosauria; order Squamata; family Iguanidae; genus Iguana; species Iguana delicatissima. The sequence continues at coordinate 10,337 of CAOKZL010003914.1, forward strand.
CTGGTGGGAGCTAGTGAGACAGGCTTGTCTGCTATTCATGCATGCTTAATAAGAGATTCTAGATGCAGCTGCTGTTTACCTCTCCCCTTGCAGGCAGACACACACAGCTATTGTAGGTCTGGCTAGAGCAGAATTCCATTATTTCATAGTTAAAGCTGTGTTACCCCAAAATGTAGATTACTGAAAAGTTCACCCATGATGCCAGTGCCTCCATGAAACAGTGGGGAATATTAGCTCAAAGAGGAGGCCTGTGAGAGGGGGGTAACCTTACAAGATCTTTACACCTAGGTCTACTGGGGAAGAAGCAGCCAGAGATTCAAAAATAAGCTTGTTTGCTTTATTGGGGGAATTAACAATTGCACACACAGAGATCCAAGCAATCTCACTATCACACAAGGCTAACTGAAGGAAAGGTAGAAAGGTTTGGATAGTGAGAGCTTTAGAGCATTATGAGTGATATTTACCAATCTAGCAAAGAAGAGGGGAAGAAGCGATTGTGGCTTAGACTAAAAGTCCAAGGGTAGTACAATTATGAAATCAGAGCAGCAGAGTGATGGTCGGTATGCCAAAAGTACTACAAGTTGTCTGGTGAAAAGCCAGAGTTTGAGTATTCTTTTTCTGCCCTGAGGGAGAAAGCATAAATGGCTCTCTGGCAGAGAAACAATGGAGTCTGGAGAATGGACAATGGGCTCCAGCATGAACTAATGGCCTTAGCATTAGGTGGCCAAGGGACTGATGGGAAACGTGATAGCTCCTTAATTGCTGGACAGGTAAGAGCACAAAGGATAGTTTTTTTCCGGACAATGGGACAAGGTTGAAGCCAGTCAGTCCTTCCATGGAAGCAGTTTTGGAGCTATCATTTCTAAAGGTTGAGTCATTGAGGGACACCTGCAAGTCCATAGCCTTCAAGTTTCCCTGGCTATGAACTACCTGTGCCCTGAGGTCTCAGCCTGACCTAGTTTTGCAACACACATGTGCATCCAATTTCCTCTTTGCCAGCCAGCTCCCAATCACAGCAGGATATATATCAATTAAATATATATTTTGCCAATCAATCCATATCAGGGAGGAGAAATGTACAGCCCAATAACAGCTGTCTTGCATTGTTTGCTGCAGACATGCTGCTATTGGAACTGAAAGTTTGTGTTTCTCCAACCCTCTACTATCATCCCAGTGCTGATGCTATTTTAAAAAACCAACAACATCCAACTAGGCAGTGGATAAAGATGAAAAACAAAGCTGGGAAGACATAAAAAGACTTTGTAAAGAGGAGTTTCTTTGTCAAAGGTTTTGTTAACTGATGTATGCCCCTACTTAATATTAGATTAAAAGCACAACAACCTAAAAATTATGTTTCAGGGATATTTCTTGATTTGCTAACAGCCTGCGTTAAGAAGGGGCAATTCCATGAAAATTAATGTTTTCTCTTAATTGCATATTTCTGAGAATGTGCTTGAAGGGCATGAACCTTCACCAAGCTAACATTCTGAATGACGCATGTTTGTGTACAAACTCTTCACTTCCTCGACTCAAAATAGGACTAAAGTACTTCTAAGGGATGGTTTGGTCCCAAGCTGTCCAATGTACATAGGATATAAACCACACAGATTCAAATAATAAAGTTATCCAGCTCCTTGAACAAGGCCTCTTTATGAGTATATACTGTTACCAGCACAACACAACATGCCGTTGCCAACACAACATAACACAACACTGGTCTTCAAACCACTAACTGAGTCAGCTTCAGACAGGATGAATCCCTGAATAAAATTTTAAGAAATGTGAATGAAGTTGTGCTTGTAAATATTGACTACCAGGTTTGGAGTCTTTAATGCTAAATTCTTTTTTTTTTCCAGTAGAATTTGGCCTATGAGGTCATCCTTAATCATTTTGTACTACATTGGATCAGGAACAAAAACAAATTAATTCTGCTTCTTTAGCCCAAAATATTACAGAATTTGACAAAATTACTTTCACTCCTTGCCCAATGTGAGAGTTATTTTTATTGAGTGTTCCTCTGTTTCCAAATTTTAGGGTCAGACAGTAATATGTACACACAGATGCCATCAACTTTCACAAATATCTGAGCAGCAGAAATAAATGAATCTTTATATTCAGGGCAGGAAAAAAGATGAGGCAAGGATAGGTAGTTCATGTGTTTGTTAACACTTTGATCCAAATATGGTTGTTTAGTCCAACTAAATCAGACCCACTGAATCTATGGGATCTGCATATTCTTTTACTTAACATTCAGCATTTGGTCCAGTGGATCTACTCTAGTTGGAATTAGCAATTAAATTTAGCCGTTGGTAAGCTATACTTTTGTGTGTGTTTCCAACACTATACTATACATAAAAGTCTACTCTCATATTATTATACAAGGAATATTTGAATGAAATCTTTTTTATAAATTGCATCACTGGAGACTGTGGATAGATCATATCTATAATGTTTCTCCATGTCCAGGTGAAGGAGGATAGGCTAGGATGCTGGAATGCCAGCATTTATTATCAAATAATATTTTATGCAAAAGGAAATTCAGATAGGCAATTCTGCACCTGCAGCCTAAAATGGTACAGCCTAGGATAGACTGTACTATGTGCTATTTCTGGTCATTGACAGTATCACATTTCTTGGCAATGTAGAAGGCAGTACAACCTTGACCTTAGTCCAGCTGTCTTGCTTTCTCTCTTTGAAGCTGCCCAGCATGATTAGTTATACTGGGCAGCCATTTTGTACTATAGAAAATAATGAGGGTGTGGCTATAATGTACGTGTCTGTTTCCCTCATATATGACAAAAAAACAACAGAGAAGATGCAATATAATATGAGAATTATTTAAGAAGGGAATGTCATAAACTGCCAATGTTCTTCTTACTCTTTGCAATGGCCTAATTTAAGTAACTGGATTTTTTTTTAAAGAAACTGTCTGAAGGTATTTTAAAAAATGATGCCTTCTCCAACCCTGAACAAAGAAAATATATGCCAAGTTTTTGCCTGACATAATATAAATGTCTGGTTTATAAATTAACTGCAAGACAGAGTGTATAATGGAAACAGCTATTGACCCTTGGCTGTGGCGGCACATTTGCTGTGGTAATATTAAGTTACAACTCTGTTCCCTGGGCACAGCCCAGTGAGTTATACAACAGTGACCATGGCATGATTGCTCAACTTCCTTTACCTAACCCTAATTGCATGGTGGACATAACAGCTCTCTTCTATGTCATGCTCAGCAAAGATGCTGCTGACGCCATCAACCTCAACCACGTTTGCCTTTTAAGAAGCCCCAATAAGATGCAGCGTACAGGTGCCACCCACCTTAAAAGGAAGTTTTGTTTTCCATTCTCTCCTAACTGGCAAGCTATTTCTGCCTGAAATGAACCAGTACTGTAAAATATTTGAACTAATATGGAAAGATGAGGCTACAGGTACAGAGCATACTGTACTTGGGTTTTTTTGGCTTAAGTATGAGACAGCCACCCAGACAAGAGAAAGAGAGAGAGGAGGAAGAACACCTAAATGAAAAACAAGGAGCTTCCTTTAAATAGAAATAATTCAAGTATTATAGAAATAATGGAAGCTAAATATTATATGTATTTTGTACACCCTCCATTCAGCTAGTTCCAGCAGGAGCATACAGAGACAGTCCTGATTAATTCTCTGCCATCCAACTTTTTCAGATACTTTTATAATGTCCCAGTTTCCCCCTTTGTCCTCAGTTTGTTTCAGTTGCTGCAAACTGACTTCAATGTGCAAAGCAGTTTGAACTCAGTTAACTCAGCAAGGGGGAGAGGAAAGGAAAGAGTGGAGTCTTGCCTTTCCCAGCAGACTCAGGCAAAAGCAAACTGTTGCAGCCTTTTTTAACTTGTGTGTTCTTCTTCATTAATAACTTTTGCACTCTCATGTTCCTTGACCACACATATTCTGGTTTTCATATGTGAAATGTTGGAGGATGTACAGGGCCACAGTAATATATCTCTCCCTTCAGAGGAATAGAAGAGACATATCCAGCTCCTCTTCTCCCCAAACCTGTTACCATAAGCATTTCCATTCTACCTCACTGCATCAGAAGAAAAGGAGAGTCTACCTCCATTAACCTGGGGAGAGAGGCTGTGCGTGTCTTTTCAAAAGTAAGCCCCAGGGTGGTAGGATTTATACCTAGGCAGATTTCTACAGGATTGAGGCCTCAACAAATACTTCATTTTATCAGTGCTGAATGTAGAGCTTGATAGTGACTTGTTAGAAGTAACAATTTACTTATAATTAACTGCTTTTTGCTATACCAAAGGCAGGACCAAGGCCCTTTTCGCACGGCATTTTCCATGCGAAAGGGCATCTGGAATGTTGCACAATTGTGAGGAGTGATCTGCACGATGAACTCACAATCGCGCAATGCTCCAGGAGCTGGCAGGCACCGATCGCGCACCTTTTCATTTTTGGCTAGAAGCTGAAAATGGTGCATGATCGCACATTGCTCTTGGGCCCTGCACGCACTTACCTGGCGTGTGGAGCCTCCGGAGCCGTGCCGGATGTGCTTCCTGCACCAGCACAGCCTGGGAAGGTCCCAGGCTGCACTGCAAAAGGAATAGGCAGGGCTCTCATGCGAGCAGGCAGCTCGTGCAGAGCCGAAGGACCCCAGACGAAGAGCCTCTTGCCAGAGGCTGCTCGTGCGATCCCCGCACCCCAGCGCCAGAAGAAGGTAAGGTGCGGAAAGGGCCCAAGTTATATTATGATAGCATCAATCCTTTTGCAGCATAATTATAACTGTTTTAGTTAATTCTACAGTTTCAGAGTGTATAATGACCTCACTACTCTGATGTTTTTTACAGTAGGCCCTCGGTATATGCTACAGTTTGCTTCCAGGACCACGTCATGGATACCAAAATTCATGGATGCTCAAGTCCCATTATGTGCAGTGGTGAAGTAAAAAGATGTCTTTTATATAAAATTGCAAAATAAAAGTTTGCTTTTTGGTTTAAAAAAAAATATTTTCAAGCTGTGGTTGGTTGAATCCATAGATACAAAATCTGCAGATATAAAGGGCTGACTGTATATTACAGGTCAACAGCATATAATGTTCTTATGTTAAAGAGAAACTGATGGTAAGTGTTTCAGTTATTTTGGGTAATAAAAAGTATTTTGTTACTTTTCAAAATCTGGGGATATAACTGGACTAACCAGTTTTTAGAAGTAACTTCCCCGCTTCTTACTGGATGTGCTGTCCAATTAAAAATAAAAAGAACTCTGTTACTGCAAGGAAATTGACTCTCAAACACCATTGCGGAGATATTTAAGAAGCTATGAAAAACCTATCACATTGATTATTATTATTATTGTTGTTTGTTTGTTTGTTTGTTTATATTCCCACTTTTCTTCTGACAGTGGGACTCAAGATGGCCAACAACATTAAAGCAGTATAAATTAAAACATCCATGAGAGTATAAATAAAAAATTTAAAAAACAAACCATTTATAACATTAAAAACATTGCACATTAAAAGTATAAAATACATTTAAAAACTAAACTCACCTGAAAACAGATTCGCGTAACATCAAGAACCCAAACCCAGTTAATTTATAAAAGCCTGACATTCCTTTCACTTGTTCCCACCGGATGCACCTGAGAGGGCAGTGGAATATAGACACTTCTCCAGATGATAGAGTTCTAATGGACTCATAAAGGAAGAAATGGTCCTTCAAATAACCTGGGCCCAAACCATACAGAGCTTTATAGGTCAAAACCAGCATTTTGAATTTTGCCTAGAAACACAGCAGCAGCCAGTGAAGTGGTTGCAAGAAGCAATTTGTGGGTTCCCTGTAGCTGGCTTCAGTTAACAACCTGGCTGCAGCTCCTTGGGCCAACTGTAGTTTCTGAGCGCTTTTTAAAGGCAGCCCCGCGTAGAGGGCATTGCAGTAGTCAAAATGGGATGTACACAAGGCAAGTACCACTGGGGCCAAATCCAAAATAAAATGCTATTCTTTTGTACATCCCTTTGCTAGTTTGCAGGAAGCTTTTTCTTAAACAAACAAACAAACAAACAAACACAGTCAGCAATTTAAAAATGTATTCCACCACTTCTGGCTTGAAAGTGATCTACCCAAATGTAGCACCATATGTTGCTGCTGCTGCATGGACAAATCATGCCAGAGCACTGACTGGTGGGCTCAACATAGAATTTCTACCATATCTGTGTGCAACATTGACAGACCAATCTAGAAGTAATCTGCAATAGGATCATGTTGAATAGAGATTGGTGCATGGGAGATACAACACAAAAATAAGAGTAGAAAATGCAATTTAATTGAGAAGCAACCAGATTGGAAAAGATAAAATGAAGCAGACAGAAAGAGGAGATGGGAAAGTTAACAGTCTTCCTGTACATGGATTATATCAAATGTCCAGAGACCTAAAATGAGTCTCTTTAAAGGATCCACTGTCTTCCTTCAGAACCATGAGTTTTCTTCTATGTCAACAAACCTGCCCCCTTTGTCTTTGTTGATAGGTTATGGTCATGGTTGTATTCCACAAAAAAAGACATGTCTCAAGGATGCTAAAGTAATAGTCTTTTATATCCTAAAACTATGTTTTAAAGCAAATAAAGCTATCCTTTTAGCATCCTCATGTGTCTCCTTGATGCTTCCTCTTTTTTTGCTTTTTTTCCCCTTAAATGAGTCTATTCCATAATATCATTTCTCATTTTCCAGATAATTATCATTTCTGCCTATTTTGAGGGGAGAAGGATAGTGCTTCCTTATCAGAGATCCTTTGGGTTAAATTGAGTCTGCTAAGAAATGTGATGTATGAATTGATATTTACCAAAAAAGTATTACTAGCCAAAGGAAGTCTAGCTTTTAATTTTTCTTGCTTATTTTTAATTGTTGAAGTTGGCATGCATGACCTTTTCAAGCGAATATGAATGTGTTAATATGACCTTGTTATAACTATGACATGTATACTAACAATGACTTATATCCTTAGCCCATTTTTGATATATGTACTGATCAGTGTGACAGAATAGATACAAAATGTATTGTCAATTTTTCTGTTTTACAGAAATTTGCATGCTCTGTTCTACATTTGACATGAATGACATATCAACATTCTGCTTTTTAAAAAATTTAGGAGGATAAATGAATATGTAAACCTTGAAATAATGTAAATGCAGGGCAGATAAAAACTAAAATATGCACTAATACTACCTAGTTGTTGAGATTCTGTGAGTTGTTCTGTGAGTTTTTGGTATGATACAGCAAGTCACTTCTTATGCCTGCAATCTTATGCATGTCTGGTCAGAATACAGGGCTGGCCCAAGACATCTTTTTGCCTGAGGCACTCCCATGCCAAAGTCAAGGCACATAGTTTCCTGGGCCAGTCAAGTTGTTTTGGCATCTGATTTTGTTTGTTTGTTTTTTTAAAAAAAATTCACAACTGCCTCATCAGCTTCCTGACTGCAGTACTACAATCCTAACAAACTAAATCCTGAAAATTACTTCCTTTTCATGACACAGCCAAAATTTGCTGCCTGGGGTGGTACAATCCTGATAAATTAAATATCTTTAAAAAAATATGCTGTCCTTTCTTGATATGGTGAAAATCTGCTTCTTGAGTTGGTTGCCTCTCTATGCCTAATACTAAGGCTGGCCCAATCAAAATAAGACCACTGAGTCCAATGTGATTTCCACCCACATAAATTTGTCGGCATCCAGACTATGTTCTTAAGCAAGAGTAGTTAATCAGGATTACATAAGGTCAAATAGCTGAACTTATATCTTACTGTTAAGAAACCCTGGGATGGACTCTTGCTTTCCAACTTTAAAACCTATTGATAGACAACAAGGATTCAAGGCTGGAATTCTGTTGGTCAATACTTCTCAGTCTTGGATTCCTCAGATGTTATGGATCTGTTACCATGCCATATACTCCCAATCAGTGATACAGTATAATTGGCTATAAATATCATTTAATTGATGATATGATTTAAAATATAAATCTTACACTTATGGCTGAAAGATAGATGGAAAGGAAAAGAAAGGCTGGAAGCTTTGAAATTAGATAAAGGACCTCAACATGGCCAGGTTATAAATTCAGAGGGATCACTTTGAGAGCCTGACCTGATGGGTTTTAGATGGACCTCTAAAGATCCCAAACCTAGGGAACAACAGCGAACAAAGCTGCAACCAAAAGGTCAACATCCTGTTACCTCTTCCCATAGAAACTGTCCTTTGTTCCCTTATCTTTCCGGTCATTAAGAAGATATCATGATTTCCCTCAATGCTTTGTCACCTACCACAAAGACAATCCGAACCTTCCAGATCCATTTTGTCAGCTCTGCCAGAGAGCAATTAACACGTTCTCCTTCAGGGCAAAAAAAGAGTATTTAATCACTGGTTCCAAGCCCGACGATTTGTAGCACCTTGGATGCACATAGGCATGTCACTCTGCCCATTTGCTCCCTGATTTCTCCTGCCCTGGGTCACCCTCAACCTTTTGGGTTTGAGGCATCTCACTTTGGTCTCCCACTTCTGGAACAGTAGTTATCACCCACTTCACCCTAAAATTCTCGCTATCCAACCTTTCTCTCCATTACCTTCACTAGCTTTGTGTGGTTGTGAATTCCCCAAATAAAGACATTCCTTTGACTCTCAACTGGTGTCCTACAGTTAGTATACATAGTCGAAGAGATCCTGTAGCTACCCTCCCCCCCCTCTTGCAAGTCTCCTTTGAGCTATAATTCCCCACCTTTCAAGGAGACACTGGCATGCTGGAGAACCCTAAGATCCCTCTCCTTTTGGGGTAACAGATTCTATCCCCAATGATTGACCAAACTGATGATTGGCCAAGCTGGCTGGTGTTTCTGGAAGTTGAAGTCTCAAGACACTTGGAGGACCAAAGTTTGTTGTAGATGGATATTCATTGGTATCACTGAGGGTTGTTATTGTTGTTGTTGCTATTGCTGCTGCCGCTGCCGTGTGCCTTCAAATGTTTCCAACTTACAGAGAACCTTAGGCAAAGCTGTCATGAGGTTTTCTTGGCAAGATCTGTTCAGAGTTTGCCTTTGTCATCCTCCGAGGCTGAGAGAACATGACTTGTTTAAGGTCACCCAGTGGGTTTTCATGACTGAAAGAGAATTTGAACCCTGGTTTCCAGAGTTGTAATCCAAAGCTCCAACACACCACACTCACCACTAGTAGTTACTTCAGCACATCTACAGTACTTATGGCATGCTGCAAAAGGCAGTACCCAGTAAATGCAGTGCCGCACCCCTGTGTACAATCATGGTTTGGCAGTATAAGGATGTGCTTCCATGGACAGTTGCTGGCCAGGAAAGGATGGGGCATCTTGGTAGCATTAAGCTGCATTTGCCATCAGGAAAAAGTAACAACTGTTTGACCTCCCAAGCGCCAGTGTTTACTAGATCATGTCCAGGAGCATCACAGTTATTTCTTTTTCCCTACCATACAGCTGCAGCTGGATGCTGCCCAGACACTCCAGGCCCCTAACGGGCTGTGAGAGCTCCCCACCACCACCTAAGTACACTAGTGTAGTCTTTTTTTGTCTTTTCTGCTAGGATGCTATTGAATCTTAATTCCAATAAGCATCTTTCTTGCTTTAGATAACTAAAGAACTTCATGGGTAACACTGTGATTCTGTAATAAATTTGTGATACCAAAAGGGATTCTCAAATTTCATAGATCCATTTTCTCATGAATTATTTTTCTTGAAGCTGTTCCTGTTTGCCTGTAAATACTTCAGCTTAGTGATTTGAAAGATAAACAAACATTACGACTGAATGACCACCTACCTGAAAAATTCAAGTGACTGTCTCCTAAAAGGAACAAATCTCCTGTTCTTTAAAAGAGACCAAGACAGCTTGGTGTTCACCCAATAGCATTACTTCATAAACTCAGATATCTTTTTATCAAGTCAACTGAGTGACCCAGCTTGCTCCTAGGGATAAGTAGGCAGTTAATAAGCAATTTGCAGACAACATCTGTACTGTGCAAAACAGCATGTTTATATTAAAGCTGTTTTTGTGGCTAGCAGACAGGGCTGGTTTAGAAACTGTTTCTATAACAGAATCCTTAAGGCTATGACACACTGCAGTAGAGAGGAAACAGGTTTTCTCATTTGTAAGCCACGCTTTCTCCACAAACCTGCCAAAAAGCTCAAGTGTGTAACTGGACTTATTTAAAAATAAAAAATAAAGAAAATATAATAGCTGTCCTGAAGTTTTGGTGCCAACCTTACAAAGACTCACATGTTACTCCATATTTGAACTCTCTTGTTTATAGGGAAAGCATTTGGGATAAAAAGATATATTATTCCAGAACTCTCTTGAGCTCCAAAAGCCCCTTGGCTGAGGAACATTTGACAAGCTGGGTCAATTCTTCAGCAGCTTAGAATGGTACTGAAACTGCTCTCATCCAGTGTCCTTATTTTTGGAGAATGCAGTGAAGCCTACCAATGAAGTGCTGTTCTCTATGTTGTGTGCCCAGATGTAACCCAGTTTCTACCCACTCTTACAGCACTGGTTGTCATGGCATTACTGTATTCTGGAAACAAAGTGGATTAACTACCCCAAAGGTGATTTGACTTCTCAACACTCATCTAGAAGTTTAGTATACAGTAGCTTGGAAATTTGTTCATGAACCATAGGGCAGTGACAGCTGGTAGGGATGATGTCAGTGGAATCATCAAAAGATACTATCCAATGCTGAACTGATTTGTGGGCTAGGCATGAGCATCTTGGAGAACTTCAAAGTTTAGGCTGAAACCCAGAGAGGATTCTCTCTCTCTTTCTCTCTCTCTCTCTCTCTCTCACGCACACACACCTGGCATCATGTTGTTGTTTTGCATACATGCATGAGTTCATTTATGCATGCAGTTGTTGTTGTTTTTTTACCAATGCAGAACATTCATATCCAGCTGAATGTTACAAAAGCCAAGTTAAGCATGCAGTGCCCCAGCACATTGTCATGCATTGTGTGTTGCACATTATACATCATTACATATTTTAGCATTGACTGCATGCTTGCCCATGGTTGCCCATTGTACACCAATTTGCAGTGCACACTTGGTTGTGCAACATTGCAGTTCTGTAATAAGGTAACATAATAAGGTGGAAGCTACATTTCTTCAATGCAAGACCACAGCCAGCATCAGAGTCAACAGGTGCTACTGCCAAAAGGGTGGGAGGAGAGATGTGTGGAGGCAATGGCCGTTTCCACATGGCATCGCAGTCCCAAGTTAGGGATGTGATGGCCGCAGTCTGTGGGTTGTGCTTGTGCACAACATCGTCGTGGTCCTGCTGCCATCCCACCCCCACCCTGTCCTTCCCGGCCATGAAGAAGGGCAGGAAGCATGATGAAGTTCCCCAGTGCAACATGGAAAAGAGCCCAGCTGTGCTGCAGAAGGCAGGCATCTGTTGCTCTCACTCCTGGCTGGGTGCAGAGAGGAACATTCCTGTCATGCTCCCTTCCCAACAAAGATGCTGCTGGGATCACAACAGGAGGACAATGGGATCAGAAAAGGTGCAGAAATGGCCAAAGAGTAGAAGTCCAGGCATACAACCCTGTCTGTACTGCATGGATGCTGGTGGAAAATCCTCCATGTATGATTATAATTGCTGCAAGCATGCACAGAGCTTGGAACAGACTGACCTTCAGAAAATTATAGTCACTGGTTATAGTTGGAACTGAACATCTGTGGAAGCGTGCTAAAAAGCCTCATGTAGTTCAAAAGCATTTAGCTCAAAAGAATAAGTGCATATATGCATGTGTGTGTTGATGGGATGTAATGACATCCAGAAACTCTCACAAATGTTCTGGGGCACCTCAGCTTTATTCATTCATGTCCTCACTGTGTTCTTCTAAAACAAGAGCCAACACAAAAAGTAATTTGCATAGTGCTGGGGGTTGCAGGGGAAATCATTATCTCATGGCTGCAATGGCAGCTAGAGAATTTGATCAATCCCTTTTAAGTGCAAATGGAACGTTGGAGAAAAGCAAGACCTTGGGTAAGACCCATAGAATTGCTTCCCAGAACTTGAAAAAGTCACTTTTTGACTATAACTTTCAGAATCCCTCAGAAGATTTTGTGAGAGATATTCTGAAAAGTAACTTTGCTCAGATCTATTACTTCCTTGCCTTTTGGAGACAAGTATTACCAACTAATATTGTGACCAGGAAGAACTCTCACATGGCCTATCTTCTAATAACTAATACACATGGATGCATATCTCAAATTTAAAATAACAGGCAGGGAGTAGAATTTTTCTTATGTTAGATTCCCCTGCCGATTCAGAATATTAGCTGAATGCATTTGGATGAAAGAAAAAGTTGCTTAACAAAAAGAAAAACGCAGTATAACAAGCAGTGACTGTCTCCATCTAGTGTCCATTATTCTTCATTAACCAAGCAGTCCCGTTCAGCACTGAGGATTCAAGAGGCACGTTTTCTAAATACAAAAGAGCACACGATGTTCAAACCATAGGAACATTACTGTTTTTGATTACAATTCTCAGAATGTCCAATACAGCACAGCCTGCATGGCTGGGGGAATTCGGGGAGCTGGGGTCCAAAATGTAACAGTCAGTATGCTGTAGTGGTTTCAATGTTGGACTAGGACTCTGGAAGGCCAGTTCAAATCCCCCTCAGTCAAATCCCACCAGCTGGCTTTGGGGAAGTCACACCCTCTCAGTTTTAGAGGAGGGCAATGGCAAACCTCTTGTGAATAAATTTAACCAAGAAAACTTTGTGATAGGATCACCATAATATAGAATTGACTGAAAAACATGTCATAACAACAACATGCCCAAAGAATAACTATATCCAAGCTGTGTCTGTTGAAGAAAAGAAATGCTTTCCCGTCTACTCATTCCTTCTCCACATTTGACTTCAGCTTAGCATATTCTGTTCCCTACCTGGACATGTACAGTAGATCAAATTAAGACAGTATTAGTCTTTTGAACTAAATAAATTTATCCATACAAAAAATAACAGAATCCTGTAACATATTAAACCCAACTTTGTACAGAATAAGCTCCACCAACTACTATAGAGTAAGCCTGGTGTTAATAGGTGCAGTCAGAAGAATGCAAGGATGAGAACAGTGGGAAAAAATTATAGATTTTTTTTTGGCTTATGTTTGCCCTTATTTTAGTCTTTTGGCCCAGGTCATATATGTAGTGGTACAAAAATCCAGTAGTATTGGATTTGGACCACTTGAGACAACAGTTGCGCAGTTTCATTATTTTCAGTGCTTCCCTTTGGGTAGAAATGCATTTCACAGAAAAAACAAATTCACTGTTGAAAAAGGTTCAGACCTGTTTTATCCCTGGAATGCATATCTTGGACATGCTGAAAGGTGCTTCTGCCATCACACACACTCTGACTCTATGGGGCAGTTTTCCAGGCGGTAAAGTTCAGACAGTCATAACTACCTAGTGTTGGCCCTCCAGTTGACTTGTGGGTAGTGTTACCATAACCTACCACCCTTCCTATGAGATACATGATTTTCATAAATTGAACTTATTAATAATCAGGGAACACGACTGGGGTCACACTGGCCAGAGAACATGTTTGAGGTTATGCTGGCCAGAGACAGTTTCAGTGTCATGAAAATTCCAATAGAATTAAGCAAAAAGCCTGACACTAATGGGTTTGTGCTAATCTCTTCAACTCTTCAGGCTCTTAACATTTTTGAATACAGTGAAAGATAAATTGCTGAATTTGGTAAGCAATCAGAGACCATCCCTTGATCTTACCCTATGGAGATCTTCCCTCTACATGGTGAATGTTGCCAAAACTCACTGGATTTACTGCAAGAAGTCAACAAGCACCAGCCCCACAAAGTAACCCAGTATAAGAAGGGCAAAGAATAATTGTATGCACAGGGAAAGTGTCGATATGATTGCAAACAAAGTGGATATGGTGGTCAGATGATGCTTATCTTTCACAAAAAGACAAAGACTACCAAGAAGATTGTGCTGAAGCTGGAGTGTGTGGAACCCAACTGCAGGTCCAAGAGGGTGCTGGCCGCTTAGGAGTGCAAGCACTTTGAGTTGGGAGAAGACAAGAAGAGAAAGGGCCAGGTCATTCAGTTCTAAACAGTCATGCTACCCTCCAACACTGTTTGAGTCCCTCTGCTGTGAACCCTTCTTCAGGAGTCCTCTCTACAGTTAGTACTGGTATACATAGATGAAAAGATCCTGCTGTTACCCTCCTCTTGCAGCCCTCCTTTGAGCTATAATTCCCCCAAAATCTAAGGAAATTATGGTATTGCGGGTAGACCTCAACACCTTCCACCTCTTAGGGTAACAGTGTGAGGGTCACCCAATGATGAGGTTGATCAGCAGATCTGCAAGCTGTACCAGTATGCTTTGGATTGATCATGCAGATTGTGTTATCCCAAGTGCAGCATAATTAAACCAGGGCCCCTTGGGAGTTTGGGCATACCAGTAGGCAGGGCTATCTCAGGTGGCAAGCTTTAGCTGTCATAAAAGGGTGATCAATTGTGAGTCCATTGTTATTGTATCTTTACAGACAAGGACTTGTGGGCTTTTCTGTTCCATGTGCCAAAATAATTTGGCAGGGTTTTCACACTCCTGTGCCTTGACTTGGGTATGTGTGATGTCTTAGGTAGAGATGACAGTTGTTATTCTGCTTCAGGCTGTAAAATGTCTTGGGCCATAGAGTCTGGAGCCCTCATTCATGCCAGGGCTGGTCTGGCCATCTCCTCATCAGAGCTCCATGCTGCAGAACTGAACTCCAGAGTGCCCAGATTCCAGAGGCAGGGGCTGCAAACTCCTTTTCCCCACTTACCCAAGTATGCCCAAGCCTAGTGTTCAGAAATGTTACACTATAATATTTGTTATACTGACATAGAGATGGACACAGATAAGTTATTATGTTTGTTTGCTTTTTGCTATTTATGTAACCCAAGATTCAGATCAGATTTCATCAAGGTTAAAGGTGGACACACTTTGGGAGTAGACAAGCTCTCCCTGGTCCCATGAACCCAGCATCCCCTAGCCAGGATGACAAGATATTGCTAAAATTGATTAAATGAGGTATGAAAGTTCTGAATTCAGGAAGTAAATACTTTACATCATTGTTTTTAAACTCACACTGATTATTATGTTGTTTGTTTTTGAGGATCAAAATAGACACGTTTTGAAAAAAAGCATCCAGTCTTTTCATTCTAAACTGTTACCAGTTTTTCAATTCATTCATTTTTTTTGTCAGCCCCAAGGGAAAATACTATTGTCTCTCCTTCTAACACTTCTTCAAGTTACATAGTAGAATATTGAAACAGCACTGCAATGGTATATCAACCTCTTTGCAAAATCAGAAATGCAGACACAAAACTGAATGACAAGATTTTCCATTAAGACAAGGAGCAGCAAAGCATGAAGGCTGGAAAGCTTCAGTAGTACTTCTGTCTATATGCTGGTCCCTCAGGGGTGACTGGGCACTATATCAGCAAAATAGAGATGCATGGAGTTGTAGGATGAAGCAGGGTGGGGTAGAAGGACAGTGCTGTGAGGGAAAGGCACATACTTGCCTGTAGAGCAAAGTGGCCACATGTCCTACTTTATAGAGGACAGTCCTCCTGCTGAAAACTGTCACAGCGGGGTCTTTTTCAAAGCTGCCCTCTAACTGAAAGGCTGTCCAACCCAGGAATGGCTTAAGGATGAGGAACCAAGAAGGAAACAAGGCCTTGGAACTGTCCATCAAGATACAGCATTTGTACAACAGATTGAGCACACTTCTTTACTTATACCCCTATTTAGTCTGTAGTAATTATTGCTACAGTTGTAGCTACACATATAAATAGATGTGCAAATTTTACACAAAACTCTATTCACTTTTGTCTTCTGTTTTGTAGATAAACTGATTCTTTGTGGGGGGGAGCACTGTGTTTGTGACCATGCTGCTGCACAGGTGCTCAACTCCTTTTGTTGCAGTATTGATTGATCCCCACTTTCAGTCTCAAAATATGCAGAGTTATAAGACTTTATCACAGCAGGAAGAAAATGGTTAAAAGCACTCATTGAAGAATCAGTGGCGGAACTTAAGAGTGTATGGAGAGGGGAGGGGCTACGCTGTAAGGGGGCGTGGCCACTATGTGTGGGGGTGTGGCTAGGACACACGGGAACATGGCTATAGGCCAGGAAACCCCAAAAATATTGCTGCCTGGGGCAAACTGCCTTCCCTGATCCCCTGTCCCCATGCGACTGTGAAGAATGGCATCCTTGCTGGCGGGTGGTCCCCATAGACTTGTGGGGGTTGAGGTCAGCAGGCTGAAGGGTGCAGCAAAAAGTCTGGGCTGTGTTCACTCCCTTCCTTTCTTCTCTGTCTCCTCCCCTTCTCTTCACTCTCAGCCAGAGACAGAGCAGCCAGTTCCAGAGGAACCCACTGGTATCTACTCTTGTCTCTGCTCCCACCTTTTTCTCTTCTTCAGTGCACAGTCCCAGCATAGATGATAGACAGGTGTATATTCTTCTGCCTCTAGTATTAGAGGGAGGGGGAGAGGTAAAAACAAGAATCACTATAGGGCTGTGATCTCACATACAAAGGAGAGGCAGGTTGAGATCTTTTGCTGCAGCTGCCTAACATCAGATGATAATGACATTGATTAGAAAGGCAATATTCTGTAGAAGTTAACAGGTTGTTCAGTGCTATGAGATGTCCAGATTCCAGTCCTCGCTGAAACATAAAATTCACTGGATCATGTGTGGTAGTCCTTCCTTCCTTCCTTCCTTCCTTCCTTCCTTCCTTCCTTCCTTCCTTCCTTCCTTCCTTCCTTCCTTCCTCTCCCTCCCTCCCTCCCTCCCTCCCTCTCAATCTTCTTCAGCCTGGCCTACCTCAAAGAGTTATTATAAGGATAAAATAGAGAGGAGGAGAGCCAAGTGCACCATTTAATTGCAGAAGAGCAGGATATGAATGCAAGTACTAAATGAGGTAAATGAGAGAAGACTGTGAGGAAGACACATAAACTCCCATGGTTTGTGTTTATGCATCTGCCTCTCAGATGTGTAAATGTGCAATGATACTCCCCCCTTCCCGGAGCCCGAGCACACCTAGTCAAGTGGATTCCTTTGTGGTGAGTTTTGTCAACACCAGATCCTGGCTGAGCTGCCTGCTTGGCTCCATGCTGAGGAATGAGTCTCACAAAGATTGCAATGGCTGCATTGGGAGATTTGGTGAGGATCCCAAATTCCACAAATGTGGCTGAGCCTTTGAGACCTAGGAGATCTCAAAACAGACTTGTTCTGGTGAAATATATAGGCCATATATTAGCCTGATCCTCTTTTCCAGTCCAGCATGATGTACCCTCACACTCTTCTGAATCTCTGTGCTTTGGCTGGTCATCTTATGGGGCCAGGAAGGAATTTTTTCATGTCATTGGAGCATGCTTTTCACCATCCCGACCAACTCCTCATGAATTGGCAGCCACTGGTTCTCAGCTCAGCCTGGGACAGTTTGTTCCAGGGAGCAATTGAATAAGATTTGGAAATTGAATCAGCAATCCAGTAATTGTCTCCCTTCTCCCCCTTGGCTTGTTGTCTAGCATTGTTGGCAAAACCTGTGGGCTGTTTCACTCCAACGATGAATGTCCACCTATTGTTCTTGATGTGATGTAGTAGTTTTACAATATTCATACATGGAACTTATAGCATAAGTTTAAAAAAGAAAAACAACAACTTTAAATATAAGGAAAAGAGGTTAGGGTCAGAAATAGAAATTTTAATCCAGAACTGATCATTCTTAAAATAAATCAGATCTTGGGTGATCCCCTGGTGCCATCTTTCCCTAAGGTTGTTTTGTAAACAAACAGAACCTTTGGAAGTTTCACATCAAAATAGAAAAGGAAACTCTGTAATATTTTTGAAGCTGCAGTATAACAATTAGATGTGTTTGTTTGAAGACTCCCGAGATCTAGGCTCAGGTTCCCATTTGGTGACTTCAGGCCAGTCCATATGTCTCACCCTAACATTTCTCACAGGATTGTTTTGAGGATAAATTGCGGAAGAAGAGAACCAGGAGGACCGCCTTAAATTCACTGTGTCATGATGCCATCAGCGCCCACCCTGTGGCATCACTAGAATTATAAAATCATGGAATCATAGAGTTGGAAGAGACCACAGGGGCCATCCAGTCCAACCCCCTGCCATGCAGGGACACACATCAAAGCATTCCCAACAGATGGCCATCCAGCCTCTGCTTAAAAACCTCCAAGGAAGGAGACTCCACCACACTCCAAGGCATCGTATTCCACTACCAAACAGCTCTGACTGTCAGGAAAAGACTGCCATGGGGAGGCCTCTAGGCCTGGGAAACTCCTGGCTTGGCAAGCTAATGCCATACTGAGCACATCAAGTACCTTCAGTCAGTTATCTGCTATACTAGAAATAATAGCTGATTTGTAATAAGAACAAATTAATTGTTAAAGAGTAAGTACTTTATAAAACTATGGTGTACTTCTTGATCACTTGTTTTGTCTTTTGCATACATCGACATCTATCCTTTTTGATCTTACCCAGACTAAAATACAGCCATTTGCGTTTCTGACAATTTCTTACACAAATATTCAAATACTGCATTCTGTTAAGTATTTATATCATCATAAACTGACGTATGGTTACATAAATTTGAATTACACTGTGGCACAATGCTTATATTCTCAGAAGAAGAGCAGAGACACAGCTATGTCTCCAGGACCTTTGCGCAAACAACAGCATGGCCACTGTACTGTAGATCCCGTTCTGCAATGGACTCCAAAATGTTGCACTACAGGAAGTCCCACTATGCCACAAAGGACATCCTGATTAAGTACAGTTGCAATTCAGTAGAAGGCTTGGGTGTCCTCTCAGGAATGTAGCTACAACATCCTACAGTTATGCATTGTAGCTTCTGGTACGGGGTCTCAGCCTGCAGACTTGAATATTTAGGTTAGAAATCTATTATGAATCAATTGTGAATGTGTGGAGTTTTTGAAAGTACATCAGAAACTCAGGATGAAAAATGACCTTAAAATCAGGCAATGTAAGCAATTGCTGTTATACATTCCAAGGACAGTATCTGTTTTGGAGAAAGTCTGTTAATTTTTAATGAACAAACTACTTATGTTGAAATTTGGGTTAGCCTTAGACACATTGCAGTGTGAGAGGCTGCCAGCTGTTCTTTCGATTGCCTTCAAAAGAGATACAACATCATAATCACTTTATAGCTCAACAGAACTGAACTTTGAAAGAACAGTCACCATTTTTGCAAACAGTGCTTGTTTAGGGTGGAACAAAAGTAAAAAGGTCACATATTTGTTTGTGAGTAATGATCACAAAGACACTTTTTGGCTTAGGTTCACATTCCCTTCTTCTCACGTTTATCCCTCCATTCCAACAAAATGCTTCCGCTATTATGCTGCTAATAATTAGCTTAGTGGGAAACAATTTAAAAACTATAAGTGATGAATAAAAGGGTGGGAAACTCACAAACCTCTCTTTAATCAGTTTCTCATGGCAAAGCTTAGCACCAAGCTGGTCATATGCAACATCATCATCATAATAATACAAAAAACAAAACAAAACAAAACCCTTTGTAATCAGGCCCTAGGAAATACACTAACTCAAAATCTGGTTTATAGCTCCCCATTAATAAACATTTTTAATCTCTTTTTAATAGATTTGATGGATTGGAGAAAAATATCTGCAGGAACTAGGCAGTGAAGAGTAAAATGCTTAGAGCTAAAGCATACAATAATGCAAGCAGGAAACTCTAAGGCAGGTTCACTTTCAAAGAGCAGGCATTCAAGTGGAAGACTGACCACTTTTATTTCTATGATGCCCTTGGAACACTACATGAGCACTGTCTGATGGTTCCACTTTTAACTTCTGCAACTCCATCCTATGGAATCCTGGGGTTTGTGGTTTGGCCAGAAGCACCAGAGCTCACTGGCTGAGAATTCTGATGTCTCTCCCTAAAGTCCAAAGCCAGGATTTCACAGGATATTGCCATTGTAGTTAAAGTTGAATCACAATGTTGTAACCATGCAGCGTGAAAGGTGTCTAAGTTTCCCATTCCATGGAAAGGAGGATTAAAGAGCAGAGCATCTACCTAGCTTGCCAATGGAACAAATAATCTCCAATAGATCCTGCAGAACAGTGTGCAGGTGAGTCATATTGCAGATCACTTAGTTCCTTTCGTATCTGTTTGAGTGCCACGGGGAGCTGGGGAATGTGGGTAGGCAGGCTGATTTGGGGAAGCTCTGAAGGAGAAAAGAAGAGGAAGAGGTAACAATGATGACCTTGTCCATTTGTTCCCAGAAAGAGATAAGTCCCCAGGAGAGGTTCTAAGACCAGAGCAGAGATATCTTTCTACTCCCAACTGTTGGATAGGCATCTACCATTTCTGTGGAAACACCATCTTCAAATCTCATTGTTTTTGATATAGTTTGATTTAATCCCATCTTGGAAGATTTTACAATGGAAAATGAGTTATTTCAGCAGGATTTGGAATTGTTTTTAGGCTATTAAGGCAAACCTATGAGTTTTCTCAGAGATAACCACTCAAGGTATGGTTGAGGAGCAGAAGCATCAAGGACATATTCTGGAATAAAATGTTTTGTATGTCAAGACTCCACTCTAAATTTGTGATGTGACAGTAAACAGAATTGTTCTTCTGAGCACTCATGGAAACTACCTTCAATAGCCCCTCCCCAATACATACACGAATGTGCATGCACACACACACAGAAGACTAGCGATCACAGGCCTAAGCAAATCTGCATGATCCCAGAGAGTCCTCTAATTAGTTCTCTTTTGCCACATTTCCAGATTAATGTGTGCGCTTTCAAGTTGCCTGTTGACTTCTGGCAGCCCCATGAATTTCATAGGGTTTGCTTAGGCAAGGAATATTCCAAGGAAGTTTTGTCTTCCTCTGAAACATAGCCTACAGCAACTGTTATTCATTAATGGTCTCCTATCCAAGTAGAAACTCAGGCTGACCCTGCTTAGCTTTTAAGATCAGACAGGATCTGGTGTTTTGGGGGTATTTAGACTTCGGATTAACACAATCCTCCCTCCACATGTGTGAGTGTGACCTTTGTGAATTTGATTATTTGCAAGGCATATGCTTGCACCCCTTCCCATTTTCTTCCTCCTATTCCTTGCATTCCTCACACCAGGCTTGCAAGGCTTGTGTTTAAAATGGAGGGGTTTTTTTCCTTTTATGTGAGCAAAGCCCCCTCCCACTGTTGAAGGCATGGCCACTCTGCCATGCGGTTGCTCATTGTGTTGTGTATTGGCTGCTGATTAGTCAGGTGCTGTCTTTGCTCCTACCCCTCCCTTTTCAAGATGGCCCCTGGAAGTAATTAGAATCCCAAAACTCCTCTCTTCTCTGCCTGAGGGGTAAGTACTGGTAAGCCTTTTAGGTTGTCTTTTTTCTCCCCGCCCCCAACAATGGGGCCAGAGACAAAGGAATGGGGGTGCTCTAGAGGGGAATGGGAAGGGAATTGTGGGGGTGAGTGATTCATGGTTCTTCCACTTTTGTGAGGGTTCTGTGCCCCAAACCCTTGTGAATGTGGAGGGCCTATTGTAGTTCCCTGTTAATAAACATGACTAAATGTGAGGTGTTCCTATCAGGAAATGAGGTCATAAAAGGAGCTGGTTGCACTTTAAAGCACAGAGTGAAGAAAGGGACTGGAAGAATAAAAACTGAGCAGACTCCTCCTAATGCCACCAATACAACTGAATATGTGAGGAAACTTACTAAACATATCCCTACATTTAAATAAGGAAGCACTGAGGGCTAGGGGAATGAATGGGTGCAGATGTAGTTACTCAAAATTTTATGAAATGTGCTTTTACATCTCATTTGGTAAATCAAGAAATGGTGTACAGCAACTTTTTAAAACAGTGTAGAAAAAAAAATAACACTCCAAAGATTATTTTTTTTCCAGGAGCAGGAAGAGACCTTGATTTTCTGGTCCAAGGATTATCTTTCTAAAGACAGTGGAAGTGCACTTTTAAACTGTATGGCTGAAAGAATGAAAGACATATTTTATCTATTTTGTTTTACCAGACATGAAATCTGAGAACTTAGTAAAGCATGTGAAGTATTTGGAGCAGCACAATAGTTCCCACAGTGGGTATGTCACAGAACATAGCAAAGCGCTCCTGACAAGCACCAAAACACCACCAAAAAAAAAAAAGGATTCTTTTTCCAACCTCATGGAGACACAACACATTAACTTCCCAACATTCATTTCCTTCCAATAATAGCAAGCAAGCCAACTGCTGAAGTGAGAAGAAAAAGCCACATACTTTTACTCAGATTATACTCCCATTCTAAATATCTGAACACTTAGCATCCCAGGGCAATATGATTGTGTACTGTATTAGCACAAGAGAGGCTGCTACTATCTGATATAGTTATTTTGGTTGTGTCATGAAACCTCATATTTGGTGCTAAGTTGAATGATTCTTTAAAACTCCATTTGCTCTGGCAATGGGAAAGGAACATCATAATTTGCTGCACACTTAATTTGTTTCCAGAAAGACCTTTTGCATTAGCAAAACTGAAAAAAAATGGCCTTGATTTTTGTGTAGACACATCCATCCTTATAAAGGTCTTTAGAACTACTATTGGGAGGGATAATAGCACAGGCATTAGAATAAACTTAGCTCTCTCTGGTTCTGGACAAGAAAGGAAAGAGGAGTGGATTCTGGAAGAGAAGTGAAGTCTCATGGACCAAATTCAAAAGCCTTATGTGTATGCGTTCATAGAAATTTACTACCCAATCATAGGGAAAAAGTCACTACCCAGTCACTGGCAGTTGACTAGAGCCATTTCCGCACTAGACTTTTATAGCGCTATGATTCCACTTGAAAAATCCTATGGGATCCTGGGGTTTGCAGTTTTGGGAGGGGCCAGCTGGCGGAAATGGCCTAAGTTCATGGCCTAGCTGTCATAATAACATGGATGAGGATTACTTGAAGAGATGAAGACAACCAGACACATCATTGTCCACAGTTATCACTCAAGAATTGACAGTATGCAAAATTGCATGTCTTAGCTCTGCCAAGAAAGAAAAAAAAATCTAAAACTTCTAACACATAAAGGAGCATTACTCTTGACAGTGTACTGTGCCAAATTTGAAGGGTTGCATCTGTGATTCATCAACAAAATTGGATAGCTGTATTTTTCCATCCCCTTATCAAGACTCCTCCCATCTGAATCATTTCTCAATGGCAAAACTTCACCCTCAAAGACCTCCCACCCCCAGATCCCCTTGGAGAAGCATTGGGAAGAAGGTGAAATGGGAGCAGCTGCACAAGAGAGATAAAAAGAAAAATTGTCAGCCATGGGCAATGAGTGGAGCAGAAAGGAGGAAGCAAGTGTGTGGCATATGGTGGCAGTATCCAATGGATCAAAGAGGAGGGGAGAATTAAATTAGTAACATCAATTATTCATTTATTATATATTTAGAGTATGTATACCCCACTCTTCAGCCACAAAGGCTCTCAGAGCAACTTACAAATTGTTAATTTGATGGTTCCCTACCCTCAGGCTTACAGTTATAAATAAGACATGACATACAAGAAAGAGAATGGCAGTGGTAGCCAGGGCAGTGGCAGCTGGGATGGAAGGAGAGCCTTTCATCTGCTTCTGACCTAGGCATGGTGGAGCTGTGCCCATCTCTTCTTCTCATTCTCTGAGACCAGCCAGT
Source organism: Iguana delicatissima (assembly GCA_948472985.1). Taxonomy (NCBI): domain Eukaryota; kingdom Metazoa; phylum Chordata; class Lepidosauria; order Squamata; family Iguanidae; genus Iguana; species Iguana delicatissima. The sequence goes on from CAOKZL010003914.1 coordinate 34,070, forward strand.
GGCTATTGGGATAGAGGAAGTGTCTTTCATCTGCTTTTGGGCCTATAGATGACAGAGCTGTGCCAGCTTGTTTTCTCTCCTGCCATGACAAGATCATTGGCAGTGGGGATGGAGGAAAAGCCTTTCATCTGCTTCTGGGCCCACGCATGATTGAGCTGTGCCTACCTCTTCTTCTCTCCTCTGAAGCCAAAACAATGTTACAATATTAAGGGCATATATTACTGACAGGCTGGGGAAGACCCATGACAGAAAGACAAGTATGTGCATTAAAGGCCATTCTCTGCTGTGCTTCAGAAGTGAGATAGTTCCTGATCACATCTTGGAAACATTGCTTTCTGGACTACAGATCCAAGTGGGCATGATGAATGTGAAAACTCAAGGCTGCCGTCCAAAACGTAATATTTCTAAGCTCTGTTCATGATTTTAATAGGGCCTTCTCCACAGGGGTCTTCTGGCTCTTGAATTGTAACACCAAAGAAGATTGTCTGGCATGAAACATTGGGGAAGAGGAGAACACAAAAAAAAACCCTTTAAAAAAAAATCCTAGGACCTTAAAATCATTCATGTTAAGTCTGCTTTAATCCAGTTTTTTTTAATTATTTGGTATTGGTTTGGGTATTTCACTTATTTTGTTATTATATGCTTAAATTCCTGTTGTGAAGCAGCCACTCTGGATGGATGGAAATACAGAGTATAGAACATTTTGAATTAAAAAGATTCCCCACCCATTCTTCTAATTAGGGGATAGACTGGAATTGACCAGCCAGAGTATCCTACAGTCCTCTGAGGCATGTTAAGTATCACTGTGGCAAAAGAGAGAAGGAACTCAAATTGAATCAACTACTGAATGAAAACAGTTGGAAAAGCTTACCAGAAAAACACAAGCCAACCACATCAGTGATAATATCCTACATCAGACCTCCTTTCTAAACACCTAATGAGCAAGACAGGAGCCGCAGCAAAATAAACTTCCTAACAGGGAGATATTTTGGGCAGGAGTACTTATCCAGGGGTCAGGCATGATCTAAATGAGTTTAGCAGGGTGCCAGTTATGTTCCTGACCTGCAATATTGGTGACCACTCTGGTTGCTACCAGATGACTGGTTTTCCAAGTATAAGTCATACTAACTGGCCATGGATCAGAGTCATAAATCACCCCATGATCCTGTCCATTTTGTTAGTCCAAAGCTTAGTAGATCCAGGGCTTGCAGAGACTGTGAAAAGTAGACAATCTAAAACAGGAACGGTTGCATAAAATCCATGTTCTATGTAACATCTCTTTATGGTACATTTTGTTCTCATCTTGGTTAACACTGCAGTGCAAAATTAGTTGATATCTGGCATCTATTTTGTCAAACCAGATAGGTAAACCTGGCATAGCAGAAATGTTTCAACAAGTAGAATCAAAGAATCATAAAATGATCATAAAGGCCATCTAGTTCATCCCCCTGCCATGCAGAGATCCACAGCTAAGGGGAGTAAGAAGGATCCTATTCCTCACTTCTAAAAAATCCTCCAGCTTCGGAAATGGGAAGCAAGAAGGATCCTATTCCCCACTTTGGAAGCTGCAGACTCTTTTATGCCCACTGGCACAAAAGCCTCCACCTTCAGGAAGGAGGAGTAAGAAGGATCCTATTCCCCACTTCCAAAGCTGCAGATGGCAAAATTGCAAATGTGGAGAGCCCGCTCTACTTAAATTGTTAAAATGACTTTATTCAACTCTGTCCAGAAATTCCAGAATATAGGTTGGAGTATAAAGTTGGCTTCAAGATGTAAGACTTTGACTTGAGACTTGACTTGAAAGTATCTTGTAAGGACTTGAGACTTGACTTGAAACTTGAAGGTAGGGACTCATCCATCCATAGTTTTACGAATGAGCCATTGTGGGAGATGGTTCAGCAGAGATGTGTTCAGCTGTTTCCCTGTAGCTTGATGCACTCCAAAGATCTCATGTGCAAGAACCTCCTGCGATCCCCAGAGATATGTATATATGGCTATCTATTGTAGTATGTCCAGCTACAGTAAAATAGCTAGATACTTTTCTGCTGGCCTTTTTCCTCTCAAACCACACAGAAATGACTGTGTTGTGGGACCTGCATTGCTTAAAAGATGAGTTTAGGGAATTAGTAGCAAGAGATGTAGCTGTGTGCCAGAAGTATGTGTGCTGATGCAGGATCTGAGCCCATAATCCAAGTAGCAACAGTTCCATCCTATGCACATTTAGGCTGAATCTACATTGGCTAAATAATGTGTCCTTACCTCAATCCTAGACCTGTTGGAAACATTTCTTTTTGATGCCTGATGGGCTTTAAGGCAATTTTTAAAACCCTCCAGTTTACTCCACTGTTTTGAGGAAGAACTGGCTTTTAAAACATGTGGTTTGACCCCCATCACAATGGAATCAAATGGGGGACAGGTTGGTGGGTCAGCTGATCACTAGGTCACTTGTCCAGAGAAGGATAGTTCCCATGTTTGTACTGCCATCTGGAAAAGGAGGAGGTTGAACATGTGCACACACCAGAAACACCCCCTTGCAGAATGTGGCTGCATAATGAAGGTCCCATGTGATTTTCCAAACTGATTTCAATTTAGATTAAAACAGGTGTGTGTGGCAGTAAAGAGATCAAACTACGGCAGGTTGCCCGGGAATTTAGGAGATCTAGATTCTAGTCCCTGCTGAAACATGAAACTCAGGATCACCCGAGTAGTCTCCTTTTCTCCCTCCATCTTATTGGGCCTAGCCTACCTCCAAGGATAAAATGGCTAGAAGAAAAGACATATGTAATTGGAGAAAAACCGGATATGAATGTAAGTACTATATAAAGTAAATGAGAGAAAACTGTAAGGTAGATGCATAAACTCTCATGGTTTGTTGTGTTTATGCATGTGCCCCACAGATGCATAAATGTGGAATGACACCCCACCCCATGCTGCCCGAGCACACCTAGTCAAGTAGGTTCCTTTGTGATGAGTTTTGTCAACACCAGATTCTGGCTGAGCTGCCTGCTTGGCTCCATGTTGAGGAATTAATCTCACAACATTTGCAATGGCTGCATTAGGAGATTTCATCAGGATCCCAAATTCAATTAATGTGGCTGAGCCTGCAAGACCTAGAAGATCTTAAAACAGCTTTGTTCTGGTGAAATCTACAGGCCATATATTAGCCTAGACCTCTTTTCCCAGCTGAGCATGGTGAAGCCTCCCACCCTCCTCAATATCTTAAGTATCCCTTTCCTTTGGCTGGTCACCTTATGAATCTTTTCATGTCATTGGGGCACAATTTTCACTTTCCCTAGGGATTTCTCATGATGTGGGATCAATGTGTTATGAGCTAAATGGTGTCTTCTGTTAAGATGGATAGGAACCGAAAACTGTTGCTAATGTTACACCTGGCAGGTGGTAAGGTGAAATAGAGAAGACTAGTGGAAACAATAAGGACTTAGAAATGGTAGGAAGTAGTTGCCAAGGAGCAATTACCAGTTGGGGCAACTGGGGGATGGCTTCTTGGGAGCTGACTTTCTACCCATTCTCATGAATTGGCAACCAGTGGCTCTTGATTGAGCCTGGGGCAGGTTTTTAAACAGCAATTTAACAATTCCATCCTATGCACATCTAGTCAGAAGTAAGAACATTTGACCATGCGCTTACTCCAATGCTTGTGTGCATAGGTCTGCAGCCTAGCAACACAATCCCATTTGTTATACTCAGAAATGCATCCCACTGAGTTCAGTTTGGCTGGCTTCAAGTAGGCATAGGACTGACCATCAATTAGTGCTGGTGAAAAATAATCTCTCACATATCCAAATGTTGAATCTGCAAGGCACATCTAAAAATTTACCAGACTGCATCTGTACACAAACCTCTGTTTCATGTATGTAACTCCAGCAAGCTACTAGGGAAAATATTATTTTTATAGATAGATATTTTTTAATTATTACTGATATCAATTGGATGCTCCATTAAGCATTTTGAAGGTCACCAGAAACCAGCCAAACTGATGAAGAGCTGAGATGTTATTTAAAATGTATCTTATACTTCAGGATCCACGTCTGATTAATTTTAGCTTATGTGATCTGCAGGTGGTTTACAGGCATTGCGAATTTGGCTGGCATTCTGCAAAAGAAACAGGATGCATGCTTCAGATATCTAATATTATGCACACATAATTAAGGTGGTTCACGTGTTGTTTGCAAAATGTTTGCAAGGTCTTGATGTGGTGGAGACTTCACTGATGTGGTTTGTCTGAGATTTACATGAATTTCTCTTGTTTGTTTTTGTTCGGGGAAGGGTTGATCTGGAGCCCCTTTCAGCTCACACTACAGTATATTCATCACCGCTGAGAGCCTCTGATGATACTTTGGCATATTACCAACTGTTAACAACATAATATGGCATTTTTCAAAAGTTATCTTGCTCTTGAAGAACTATTAAACCCACTGGAACTTTTTAGTTAACGGAGGGGGTAGGACTGGGGTTTCCAACACAGTCTCAAAGGAACAGACCACCCATCATGAACAGTGAAATGACTGATACAGATCTTGTTGAAATCAGGTGAAAATGCACATGTTTTGCCAATACCAGCTGTGATGAAAAGCTCCCAACCTGAATGCGTTCCCATCTTTATTATTTTTGTGGAGAGATGAGTTGAAATAAAAGTGAATCAGTAACTGTGTAAGCAGAATCCTGGTCAAAGAGGTATTTCTTTCCTACTGGTATGTTCCTTGCTAAATGCCTACAAGGAAAATGCCTGCTGGAGTGAAAAACACTGAACAGGATCCATGTTATGTGATATTTTGAGCACACACACCCTGCCACTCCTGCAGAAAAAAAGAAATGAAAGAACCAAGCCCCTGAACGCTTCCTGAAAGTACCGTTTCTTTCACAAGCTGCTTGGAACCTTTATTTTGTAGACCTTTAATCCTCTGATTAGCCTCACTTTTGATCTCCCTCTTCTCTGCATCATAGCCAGGGTCCAAAAAACAGTACAACTCCTGCTGAATGCCTCAGGCAGATTTGAGATTGTGCTTCTCAAACAGCAATTGGGGTCTTTTCAAAAGCAAACTTGCTTGCTATGGCGTCTGGAGTTGATTTTTAATAGGCATGGACAAAAAATAGGCATTTTTTTTTGTTTTTCAATGTTGAGAAACCCCAATGAGAAGAATCCTGGACTGAGGAGAACCTTTACAATTCAGGACTTATTCTACCTAAATTTGCATGTAATTTTTTTGCACAGAAAGTAATATTTTCTATGCAGGAAACAGCATTTTCTGAACAGGAAATAATATTCTACACAGAAATATCATATCCAGTTCAGAAAATGCTGTAACTGGGGATCATGTGCAATAGTTTTACATGCATGTTTTGCACAGAAAACATTTTCTTTATGGAAAAAACTATTTCTACATAAAATATTATTTCCTGAGCAGAAAATGTTTCCTCTGCAGAAAATGACATAATTCAAGATGGGTCCTGTACAAAATTCACACATTATTGATTTGCATAGAAAACAACATTTTCTATGCAAAAAGGCAGTTTTCTGAACAAAACACTCACGTGCAAATTTTGTGCAGAATAAGTCCCAATATGAATATGTTTCAAAAGCAGCATGTTTTACAAAGATTTTTCTCACAGAGGGAAGAAAAGTGGGGGCAGACCCAAATCCTTTAATGTACCTAAAGTTACTCGTCTGAGGATCCTAATGAATAGTGGGTGGAACTTCTTGATGAGGCTTATATTGGACAATCCTCCTGCCTCAGTAGGCCAACTTTCTTTTCTGCTGTTTTCTCAGTGCTTCGTACACCAATTTTTTCCACACACAGGCACTCATGCCCTCTCTCTCTCTCTCTCTCACACACACACACACAAACAAACATCATAGAGGGAAAGACAGAATTTTTGTACAATGGGTTTTCATTGGTAGCATTTGTATTTCATTATCTAGACTGGGAATCTTGCAGCCTTCAAGATGAAATTGGACTGTATCTCCCAGCAGCTCTGGCTGGCAGTTAATAGTGAGGAATGCTGGGAGCTGTGATCCAACATCTGGAGTGCTACATAATTCCCATCCCTGGTCAACAACCACTCCATGTCAGTATGACCATTATTTAAAGACAATGGCCATGTAGAAAATATGTACTTAGTTCTGGTTCACATTTTCATCCAAATGGTATATAATTCAAATGATTTAGGTATCATGTTTTGAAATACTGTTCCAAAATTTGGCATATTTGTCAAAATTCCAAATGATTTTGTCAGTTCTGTGGCAACTACATCCATGAATAAACTTCTATCTGTTTTTATATTTCATGGGAATGAATAAGATTGTGCATGGAATCTTTCTAGTTGATGCTGCTGCTGTTACAGGTTTAAAGGATTGAACCTTTCCTATCACAGCAGCTCCTATTAGCTTGTACAGTGTACATATTATAAAAACCGCACATCCTATGATTCAGTGAAAAAGTTGCCAAAATCAAATGTGCAACAATTATTCTGCTTTCCTAAAACAATGGCATTATATTTTTCCTCAGTATTTTCACATAAACATACAGCTATGGATGTGTTAAATTTCCATCAGATGGAAAAACGTAAGAGAAAACCCATTCCCTCAGACAAGATTTCCTGTGGTTAGAAGATAGTACTTCTGTCACTATTATAACCTCTCACCATCTGGAATCATTTGGTCCAAATCTTGGTAAAGACCATGTAATAAAAATAGCATAAGGTAGCATCTATGCAACATAGAATCATAAAGCGAAGGGATCTTGCAATACCTTTGAGAATAATGGAAAGAAAGTTGGTAGCATCAACTTAAGGCTACTTCATCAGATGCATCTATCTTGCAATATGTTGACCACCTCTCTCAGTTTTCTGTTTTCTGCAACAACCTCTAGAATTCTCCTATTGAAAGCAGGCTAGACTGTCATACCTTCCAGTTGTCCCAATTTGGCAGGGATAATCCCAATTCTTTCTCAATCCCTTTTCAGCTGCTTTTTAAAAATGTCCCAGCTTTTTGCTCTTCCTCCCACTTTCTTCTTTTGTCATCAGCTTACTTCAATTGCTGTAAACTGAATTCAAAGTGCAAAAGTAGTTTGCACAGAACTCAAGCAAGAAGAAAAGGGGGATGGGGTCTTGCTCTTCTCCGAAGGCTCAGACAAAAGCAAATTGCTGCAAGTTCTCCTAGCTTGTGTGTTCTTCATCATTAACAGCTTTTGCCATCTGGACAACACTCTGATGTTGCTTGGCCCCTCCTATCTTGGTAGCTAAAACTGTGCCGTTAACAGGTTTCAGAGAACCTAGGTTTGGTAGGGCAGACTAGTTACAAAAGTATCCAAAAAAAAAAAAAAGCCTGTAGAAAAAATTCAAGGGAACATACCCAATGAGTAACTTGCTGAGTGGCCTCAGAAAGAAAGAGAACAGGAAATGGTGTGGGAGCAGAATGAAGGATTCTGAAGAATGGCATGGATGAAATCCTGAACAGAAACATTTTGTGCTCCAAACTTTTGATGCAAATAAATTCCCCTTGTGAGACTAGAATACTGAGTGACCAAGGCAGCATAAAGAATACCAATTTTGTCCTCATTTTTTGCATAACATCTACATGGACATGGAATGGTTCACTGCATAGCAATACAGTCAGATATTAGGACCCATTAACTCAAAATTCCTGATTGATGGACCCTGAAATTGCTGTGAGAATAAACCTTATAGTGGCTCACCAAGTTCAAGCTATTCTCTGTGTTGGAAGTCAGGCTTAAGGTCACAACTGTGACATCTCTCTTTCATCCTGCTAAGCAACCATACAACCTGATCATTGGAAGGCATGAAGCAAAGAATTCTGTCCAGTCTGTCAATATTTTGTCTCTGTAGCCTGCTTCAGGCATTTGCAAACTGTATTCAGGGCAAGGAAAATTAAGGCTCCAAATCATATGTGCTCCCTTTAAAAAAACCACTCTCTGCATGGAGAAGGAAATGAAAATGTAGTGGGGAAGGGCTAGAGCATTCTGCGTTCTTTCTAATACAGTTTTAGAATGCCTGGAAAAGGCTGAAGAAGATATTTTGCTTATCTTTTAGGGTTCACTACAGAAGCAGAGTTGATTGGAATTACATTTATTATGATTGCAAACTTCATTTACTAAGGAAAAACTACTTGAGTCCATTAGTGTTTGCCAAAGACAAGATTGCTTGTCTTTCAGATACACATATCTGAAAGACAAGCAACCTGCCCATAAATCATGAGCTTTTGTATTTAGTCATGGAATAAATGAGCAATGGAAACTGTTCTGTAAAAGACCATGTTGTCTGAAATACACTGTTTTTCTTCTCTGGACATGTTTTTGTAAATTCTCCAGTAACATTTTTTTTTAAAAAAAATCTTGTTCATAAAGTTTAGGTAGGTACTATAGTAGAGTTGAAAACTTGTAGGCATTTTCTCTTCTTTCTTTTGTATTTCTTTTCCTTCTGGACTTTTTAGCTCTGCCAAGTTAGATTGCTCAAATCCTTCTTTGTTCTTATTCAGGATCTTTCAAAATGGTATGTGTATGAGTAGTCATGATCAAGAAGTTGTTCCTTGATGGACATTTCTTGGGTTACCTCCTCTCCATAAGGCCATTTATTGAGTAGAGTGCCCCCAAAGAGCTCCATAACAGCCTTCCCATCTTTTCCTTTGAACTGGCAGCTTCTCAACAGCATTAGAATAACCGCTACATTTTCTGCTGGCAGGATATGTTGTGGGTTTAATGGCTCAGAAGGATCTGTGATAGACCTCCAAGGAGCTTCATCCACAATTCTCCTGCCATTTGGATCCTCTGTGATACATTCTGGCTGGAGTCTGAGACCACAGTCATCTTCTAAAATCTCTTTCAGCTGTTCCAGACCAACCTTGCCTTGGGTTTTATGTGCCATGGTACAAGAAGCAAGTCTTTTCATATGTTGGAGTAGGTCTGGTTCTGCAGCCAGAGTCAGAAACTGCTGCAAAACAAAACCAAAAGATCCACAGGTAATATAGTTTCACTAGCTCTTCTTGAGGTAATATTAAGTAATGGATCCAATACAAACTATATGATCTTCCTAAATCATGACTCAAACATTTTTAAATGGGTAATTAATTCAAATACACATGAACAATGTACAACTCTCTGGTGAATATATTCCTTTTTTTCAGAATTGGCAAGGGAAAATATTCATAAACAGCAGTAGTTCATACATTGTAAACAGTGACACTGTTAGCTAGCTCCATGGGTGGCTTGAGGCTCAGTGGAGAGAGAAATGCCAAACTGTGCAACAACGGGGTGGCAAAGCTCAAAATGACTAACTTTACTTAGCCAGTGACCCATAGAAATCAATTGGGCAGCCCTAAAATACTGCTGCTTAAGGGCTACAGCAAGAAATGGCAAAAGAGATTTTGCTTTCTGAGGTGTAAAATCACAGAGGTGATCCAAGGAGGTTATTCTTATTAATGCTCAATTAATACTAAAATAGCACTTTTGTTACCCTGCCCCAGTACTTTCAAATCTGCTGCCTGAAGTAATTCTTCTCACTTTACCTAGTCAACTAAAATACCTGCATAAAAACTTAGGCCCTTTCCACACAATGCACCCAACCCATCATGGGAATGAGAGAAGGACAGGGGTGGGGTGGTGCTTTTGCACAATGTTGTCCTGGACCTGTCTTTCTCCTGTCCCCAGGTTGCACGATTGTGCCATAAATAGCTCAATGACCAAAGATTGTACCAGCCTCCTGCCACACACCTGCACTTATCTTCCCTGCAGAGGTCCTGGAAATGCAATGGGTGCACTTCCTGCCCCAGCACAGCCTGGGACTGTACCCAGATGTGCTGTGACAGGAAGAGCATGGCCATCACAGTTCTTGGTTCCCAGAGGCAGCTGATGCAGAGGGGAGTGCTCCATCATACTCCTCTCCTGGAAGAGCAGCTGCCACCATCGTCACTAGACACCACTGGGATAGAGGTAAGCTGTGGAAATGGCCATAGAAAGGAGACTTTCTAGTAACATCACACATTGCAATGACTTCTCCATCTTAGCAAAGGTGTTTTATTTCAAAAGAGAAGGAAGAAGGATACTCCATCAGCTCTGGGGATAGACTAGTTTCTGTGAGTTCCTCTCTGCCTTAGCTGTTAGCGGAAGGAGACATTTTATCAGGTTGTAGCTGAGGGAGAGATGGGAAGCATGAGCAATCAGCTCTTCTAATTTCAGTTCCATTTCAATCTTCTTTTCCTTAAACTGTTCATTTTTTTTGGCTGGTCATTATAAGAACTTACAATGTAACTTAAGGAACTTCTGTTCTTTGGTTCATCTTGAACCTTTTTTTCTGTTGTGCTGTGTGTTTTAGTTTGTAAGAGTGGAAGCAGGAACCTGTTTTTATTGATTATATATATCTAATCTGGGGACCCATTTAGACATGGAATGGAGCAAAATGCTTTATATATATAATTTCCAAGCATATCATACCAAAACATTTGAGTATGCAGCAATTGAAATTCCTGGCTAGTCATACATGCTTTCTTCCCGCATCATGCAGTTACTTACATTGTGCTTTGTTAAGAGGTAGAATTGATAGTATTTACAGTAGTGATCTAATTATTTGGTGGCAGGAAGCATCACCTCTGGCTTTCTACATTTTTACCAAATCATGTTCACCCCCTTGCCTTTTAAAAACAGTAGCTAACTGGATTGTCATAAAATTCCAGAGTTTTTATATGCTAGGGAAGAAGGGCCATGACCATTTCTGAAATGCAAGGAATTGCAAAAATGTTTTCCCAAACTATTAATCCAAACCATGTAAGGGACGCTGTAGCAAGGGTGGTCTTTTTGTGAAGAGATACTATATTTTGTGCTTTAAAAAAAAAATCTGAAATAAAACACAAGTCAGTGGACAACACAGAATTCCACAAGCTGCTAATGCTAAATGCTATGTCATAACGGCTAGGAGAATGTTAGTTGTTCAGTTGCATCATCATTAAAATGTCCAGAAGTGACAGAAATCCTCATGTGTACACTTAAAATAACAATGTAAAAAATTAGCCAGTGCAGTTAAGCTCTCTGAGATGGTTATGTGTAGGATATCTTCCATTCTGATATATGTTGAGAAATGTGAGAGACTGTAATGGATCCCTGAAACAGTATAAGTAACTGGCAAGGCAAAAGCTAACAACCATTCTGGTGCCCCATCCCACCCCACAAACACACACAGGGTCTAGCAGTGAACAGGGAGCAAGCTTAGGCCATTTCCGCACTAGGCTGTTATAGTGCTTTATTCCACTTTCACCCGAAGGCCCTCCCTAAACTACAAACCCCAGGATTCCATACGATGTTGAAAGTGGAATAATAGCACTATAATAGCCCAGTGCAGAAATGGCCTTAGTCTGAATTACATTTGATGCAATACACAATATTCCACAAACCTCTTACATTGTGTCCCACATTGCTCAAGTGCCTCCACCCTCTGCAGAAGGTTTCTGAGGGATGTAGTGCAAGGAAGGACTGAGAAAATCCAAACTTCTAAAGCTGCTACTTTAGCCCCAAGACTCTAAAGGCAGCTTTTAAAATTGAATATATTAAAAGGAAACATTGACCCTTACTGTACTGTTGTCCAATAGCACTTCATCTTGATCTTATCCTGGCAGTGCTGTAAGGTCCCGCTTTGGAGGTCCCCAGTATCAGTATGGTTTGGATGGGCACATACCTAACTGGCATCATATGTAATTGGCAACACATTTTATTGGCTCTGATATCAAATTCAAGCCTGAAACGTGACAGAGAGGTCAAACCGAGTGAGGGAAAGAATTTGACTGTAAATGTGAGAAGCATAGGTTAACTTCAAAATTCCTCCAGGTAACACTGAGTCACTTGTCAGGCAAATATACATCATCCCCGTGGATAATAGGCTTAAATAGAAGCTAGAATTTTCCAAGGAATCCAACTGTGAGGAGCCCACCAGGACACTGGTTGACAGATGTCCATCCCTTGTACACCTGGATTCTTTCCTCTGTCCTCACAGCACCCACAATAGACAGCTATTACAACACCCATCATGTCTTTGTCAATCAAAGCACTAAGCCCATCAACAGGTGAAAGAATCATTGTCCATAACAGGTTCCCTTTGTCTTGCATCTGGAACCTTCACAGCCACAAGCCATTTTCAGGGTACAAATACCCCTGATTTGAGGAGGCCCAGTGCAGTTTCTTGAAGATCTTCCCGTCACTCTGTCCGTCAGGCTCCTGAATGAGAACTGCCCTTAGGTCCTACCTAAGCCAAAATACATTTCTACTCTTCACTACTCTTCTGGACTGGTAATTGTAAATCCCCCCAAATCCCTCAGCTTCTCTATAATTTTTCCTCCCTTTCTCTTTCAGCTAGCTCTTGTGTTAATGTGTGATTGTGTGTATCTTGTGTGCATGCATGAGTGAATTCCCCTCAATAAAATCATTGTATTAGACAATTTTGCTTGGTTTTTGGCTTGGCCTGACGCTGTGAAAATTGGGCTTAAAGATCTCGCTAGGTTACCCTGCCTCTTGCGGTGCTACAGCTTGTGCTCTGGCTAATTCCCATTCCCCAGTATTTGGAGCACATTAAGGTGTCCCCCATGGGACCCCAGAAATCAGCGTAACAGTACCATTGCTGGGATGGGATCAGGACCTGAACACCTCCCACCACAGCCAGTTGGCTGCTGGTGGATGGGTAGCATTAGGGACACTCACCTTCATCCAGCATGAATAGCAGGTCTCTTTCCTCATCTCTTCCTGCACTGTACTGTGGAAGGAAGCACCATCAGGAACTTACCTCACACCTGCAGCTGATGGGATAGGTGTGGGAAAAGGGACCATCACTGGATTTTTTTTTTTTTGGTAATGGTATAGGGTGTGACAGCAGCAGATGGAGACCCAACAGCAGCGGGACCACAACGACATTTTGTGATGGCATGCGTCCTGGACTAGGAGCAATGCGTTGCCATACTGGAATGGTGACATCATGCAGTAAGGGCCTATGCAGGGTGAAGTGGAAGAGAAAAGAAAAGAAGGGAAGAGTGAAGTGGCAGGTTTGAGCAGGGACAGTAGAAGGCATTATTATTGCTTGAGATCTTGCATCAGGAGATGGATGTTTATCCTGTGGCTACATTTCCTGATGTGGCTACATTCTCCTCCAAACTCACCTTGTAAGCAGTGCAGCCCCACCCCATTCACTGTGACAGTCATCCACAGACACTGCTGGGGATTCTCAGGAAGTCTCTGCAAATGACATCCTAGCAGTATGTCCAGCTACTGGAAAAAGGCTGGGTGTGCCCCTTCTGATCCCCCAAATCTTCAAGAGCATAGATATGGCCATGTTGGGGAGGACTGGGAGGGATTTTGGTCACAGAGTGGTCAGAACAGAATTGCAACCTCTTCTATGGCCCAAAAAGCAAGTTGCTAATTCACTAACAGAATGTCATCACTATCATCATTGTCATTTTTTTTATTTCTATCCTACTTTTACTCCCAAAACTGGGATTCACAATCTATGGAATTAAAACCATTTCAAATTGCTTAAAAACAGAAGAGAAAAATCAACAAGACAGCATACAATGAAAATGACATTGCAGTCAGTTACCAAAAGTCTGTCAGAAGAAAATCCTGTCAGAATGAAGAAGTTTTCACCTGCTGATGGAAAAGGAGCAATGAAGAAGCCATTGGACAAGAAGCCAATGAAGATTCCAGGCCACATTTTTAAGACATATGCATTCAAGGCCCTCTGGGTAGATGAATAAGTCTGTCAGTCTTACTTTCTCCACCATTCAGGTTTTTTTTTTCAGTTTCGAATTTTCTCCATCAGATTTATTAATTGACCCAAATGGACAACACTGTCTCTTTCAAATGTTTCTCCAGAACAAGGGATAACAATCTACCATTAGTTCTTCATTACAAATACAGTCAAAATTCCTAACAAGAAGGAAAAGTAAAGCCAAGAGGAGTCAGCACTAAACTGGCAGTTCCCTGAAAAGTCAACATGAATGAAGATTGCACCTTTGAGGAAAGAAACAAGTCTCTCTTTGAGGGTATGGGTCTGGTATGTCATTTTAACAACTATTTTCCAGAGATGAATGAGTGTCTGGAAAAAAGTGTTTATGAAAACATTCTTCTGCTGATTGTCTTGCTGTCTTGAAAAGCAGGATAGTAAGCAGAAGGAAATATTCACCAAACACCAAAACACAGAGGTGGCCAATCAGCAAATCAACCTCTTCTTGGCATGGAGATGTTCCCTCCTCAATAAGATCACTATAATCCAGGCGATGGAACAAAATTTGATGGGACCTTGCTGTGTTTGCTTGCATTGAGTATGAAGATGTACACATTCCAAAAATGACAGAGACCCATTGGTCCAAGCCAAGATAACTAGCCTTGCCATGGCAATGTGGGAAGCTGAAAATGCAAGCCGCGTTAACTTGTACCAAATCTGTGCATAAACAGTATACTGCTTCCAATGTTAGCAGTTACAAGTCACCTTTCATGAAGTAAGAATCCATGCTTGGGCCTTTGTATATTAAGGTCACTTCCTCTGGGAATGTTGGACACTATGTGATATGAAAAGTACTGTGGTGAATTTATGATCTGAACACTAAATCTTTTCACTCATCCTGCACTTCTGCCTAATTTTTAAAATGATAAGAATATAAAAGAAATGAGGAAATCTTACACATGACTAGGAATTGTAATCAAATCAGATATGCAGAGGCTTTCTTCGGCTTGGTCCCTAGGGGCTGTCTGTCCTTTCACACTACACTATTATAGCACCATGATTCCATTTTAACTGCCATGACAACAACCTATGGAATCCTGGGCTTTGGAGTTTAGGGTGAAGTATTTATAATTCTCAGACAGAGAGTGTTAGTGCCTTTGACCAAACTACAAACCCCAGGATTCCTTAAGATACAGCTAGAATAGTTAAAGAAGAATCATAATGCTATAACTGAGCAGTGCGAAAGGGCCCTGGAATAACAGTGATGTTGGGCTTTTGCATTAAGGTCCACGAAAGAAAGGGCCCCAGCAGGGTCTTTGGACACTTTCAGAAGTTCAAACTACAGAATGATTATGACCAAGCAGTTGAAAGCATCTCTCCCCAATCCTCTTCTGTTCCCTATACTCTATAGGTGGGAAAGTTTCCAAAACCATAATAGATCCTCTTGCTGCTGCTGCTGCTGCTGCTGCCACTGATCAAAATTGATGATGATTGTCAAATCCACCATTGCAATTGGCACTGGAACCTGGCAGCAACTGAGATGGTGCCCCATGGTACAGGAGATGCCAGCTCATCATCATGCGCTATACTGCCCTACGAACTGACAGGGCAGAGCAATCCCTTTGCATTCTAGAAGGGAAGAGGGAACATGGTGGGTTCTGCAGTGCCATCAAATTTCAATGGTGTACTTCTTGTGGCAGCAGTGACAGTGGCAGAGGCTATGTGTGGCCATATTTCCCAACTCTGAAAAGAACTTAATATCTGCAGCAAATCATGGGGAAATGCAGACAATCTCTAGAGATACATTTTTGGGGGCCCCATGGACCTTGGCTTTAGTTTCATCTTGAAAATATCTTGCCCGGACTGTGCTTTTTTGTTTGTACAGTAAATGAGAGCCCGTTTGTTTGCTTTTAGTACCAATTTCAAATAAATACGCCAGTATTTGCCCTCATAGGGAAAACCCCCCCTCAAAGTCAGTTATATTTCAGCTTTTCAGTATCAACACATTGATATGCCATATTTGTATATCAAAATAGAAGAACTCAAAGAAATTTTAAAAAAAGATTGCAAAAAGCTCGCCTTTGTAAGAAAGATCCTTAATTTATATGTCATATTTGGAAGATGTAGCAGCCACAGAAGAAACAGGAAGCCACAAGGCCTAAATATTTCCAACATTCTTCAGTGTATCAAAGATGCCTAAGTTATCATGCCATTTACTTTAAACTTTCTCCAATCCTGAAAAGAGTATGTGACCAACTGGACCCACAGTACTATATGTTACTGCCAAAGTTTACATTTTGCACGCTGCACATGAAATATGTGCGTCACTTGCACAGGCAAGTGAAATAGTTCAGACTGTTATGTGTGTCTTTCAACTAGTGCACATGAGTGGGATATTGACATGATTCACAACAGAATGTCAAAATTTCACAGTAAATACTGAATCCTAGCTTGGCAACCATGGCATCTTTTTTTCCCTCTTCTCCTCTTATATGTACGCTGAGGGACAGACTATAATAAAGAAGAAAAAGTAAGTAGAGTATTTATAAGAGGAAACCTGGGCAATTTTCAAGATTCCTGGGTGATGTAAATTTTAAGTCTTTGCAAAATTGGAGACCAGGAAAAACACTATGAAAATTGATTTTTAAAAAACTGATAGTCATAGGCAATACAGAAAGTTTGCATATTCAAGGACAAGCCAAAGTCTGCCTGCAGTAGAGCAGCAATTTCTTTTTCCATCCCACACCAAAGTCAATGAACAGAGTATCCAGGGCTGGCCAAATTATTTTACCAATTAAAGCAGGTAGTCTCACAAATGCCTTCTTGGTCCCATTCCTTTCCCCAGCAATAAAAAATGCAATAATAAATAAATTTCTGGCTTTTCATAATTTAAGTTGCCTGAAACATCTGTCTCGCTTCCAAATGGTGGAACCAAAGCTGGTGGGTTGCAGATACTCTCTCACACTTTTCAAAATCCTGTAACAGATCCCATGCACTTCCTTCTTTAAGATGATTCATGGACCGAATTTAAGACCTCATAGAACATAGGATGTTGCCTTATACTGAGTCAGACCATTGGTCCATCTAGTCCTGTGCTGTTAATTTTGATTAACAGCAATGAGTCCTTCAGGTTTCAGGCAGATAATTTCCTAGTTCCCCCTCAAGATCTCTGGTATTTAAGGGTATCTGGTCTGACCCTGCTTAGCTTCCAAAATAAGATAATATTAGGTATATCCAAGGTAGTACAGTGACTTCTAAGCAAAGAAAAGAGGTTGTACTTCAACTACTTGGAGTGTCCAAAGAGCTTCCCTGTTGCCTTTTTTTGTCTTGAACCCCCTTCTTTTCATAGCTGACCACACCATTTGGCACAGTAAGCAGAAGGTTTGGAATATCAGGAAAGTTCAGAACAATTTAGGGCTGTCTAATAAGTCTGGACAAATTTCAAATTTTGAAGCAAATAGGGCTGATTTCAACTGATTTGACCCAGGTCCAAAGAAGATTGGATCAAATCAGTGTGGATCCGTGATGGGTCAATTTGGTCCAAAGTCTTTGGACTGATTCAGACAAAATCAGGAAGGAATCCAGACAGTTTGTCTCCAATTTCACCATGTAAGAAAAATGTCATAGTAGAAGGAGGGCAAGGATGTTGGATTTTGCACAACGGCACCCACCACAAGGGACAAAACTGGATGTTTCTGGTTAAAAATGAAGTGGGTATACGAGAGAATCAGAGCATCACAGTAGTGGTTGGTGGCTTTCATGTCAGTGGGATGAAGAATCTGTTCAGGTCTATAGTCTCAATTTTAAGGGATGCTGAACCTTATCCTCAAAGTATGTTCAACACCACAGATAGCTTCTTTAAAGTTAGGGCTAAAACCCAAAATGGATTCACTGGGAGCCACCAGCTGCCTCCTGAGGTGCAGGAGCAGCCCTCTAAAACTCTCAGAGGTTCAGGCCTCTGGAAATTACCAGCCAGAGCCCCTGGGACATGGAATGATCAGTGGCAGTTCAGATTTTCCTAGCTTAGCATTATGTACAATCTAAAAAATGTGTAAACTGATAACATTGCTATGAATACCAAAAATCTTCATGATTTTCGTTGTCATCGCTCAGCAAATATTGATGCAATAATTTGTGACCATGGACACTAGCACGTCTAGCAGGGACATTTAGTTGGTTCTGTAATGCTAGAATGATGTTTTTTTTTCTTTTCTTATTCTTCTTTCTTTCATTACTGTTTGCCTTGGGGGACCAGAGCCATTTTGTATTTTAGCAGGTTAGTGTTTGGTGTTTTAGTTAGATAGAGTTCAATGTTTTGGTTTAGTGTGCTAGTAAAGTCCTCCCTCCACATTCACTGGTTTGACCTTTGCAAATTTGATTATTCGTGAGGCATGTGCTTGCCTCTCCCTGCCATTTTCCTCCTCCCATCCCTTGCTTTCCTCACCCCAGTTTTGCAAGGCTTGTGTTTAAAATGGAGGGTTTTTTTTTCCTTTTGGGTGAGTAAAGCCGCCTCCCATTGCTAAAGGTGTGACCTCTCTACCATGTGGTTGCACATTCTGCTGAGTAATAGCTGCTCCTTTCTCAAGATGGCTGCTGGAAGTAATTAGAACTCCAGAATTCCCCTCTTCTCTGTCTGAGGGGAACGTACCAGTAAGACTTTTCAATTGTCTTTTTTCTTCTCTCCCCACCCCTAATGCCAGGGCCAGAAGCAAAGGAATGAGAGGGGGAAGCTCCAGAGGGGAATGGGAGGGAATCATGGCGGGGGAGTTATTTGTGGTTTTACCACTTTTATGAGAGTTCTGTGCCCCTAACCCTTGGGAATGTGGAGGGGCTACTGTATCGTGTTTTAGAGTTTTTTTAAACTTTTTTTGAACATAGTTTTTTAAATTGTAACTGGGATTCCAACTAAGAATGTATTTGTTTTAAAACCAATAAATAAATAAATAAATAAATAAATATTTATCTGCTAATAGTATGAATCAGAATGATTTGTTTGTTGTTAGAACAATTGTCTCAAAAACTCACTGAGAAGACTGCCAGTATGACAAAGAGCTACATAGACAATGCTACAGAGGCCAGGTTATCTTCATGAATCCCATCTTTCTGCAAAAAATGTTTTAATATATTTCTGGGCAGCATGTGGGCAACATTCCTTAAAGCAGACTGCAAACAGTTGATTTACTCCTAATTGCCAGTGACTAGAATGACACAGTTTCATACTGTGGGCACAGTGCCTAAAAAGTTGACCTAGATTCAATTCAAAAGGATTCATCTGATAGGCATTGTTTTTACAGTAGGTCAAAAATGCTTCTTTATGTGCTATTTTAGTGTAATTCTTTTGTTCTGGAACTGAGATAGTCAACTGCAGCAGGGCCAATTTTCTGTCCCAGGAAGTCTCTGGGCTTTATCAAGTATACAATTTTTTTTAAAAAAGGAAGGGCAACTTCTAGGCCCTTGCACACTACAAAATTATAACATTATGATTCCACTTTAACTTCCATGAAAAGATCATGCCCTTCAGCATTTTATAGATGAAAACTAGTTCATGTGTGGTCAATAATATCGGAATGTGGTCAAGATGGCAGAAGTTATTAATAAGGTAAAACCCAAGCTAGGAGAGGTTTCAGCAGTTTGCTTTTGCCTAAGCCTACTGGGAAGGACAAGATTCCATTGCCTCCACTCTTCTCCATATTTTTGCACTCTGAATTCAGTTTGCACCAACGAAAGGAAGCCAAGACAAAGGGAGAAAGTGGGAGGAGGAGAGAGAAACTGGGACATTTTAAAAGTGGTTGTCAAAGTGGAATGACAGAAGGTTAACTGGGACTGTCCCTGCAATATTGGAACGGTTGGGTGGTATCAAACATCATATGGAATCCTGGGGTTTATTGTTGAGGGAGACACCCCTAAACTGAAAAAGCCAGGATTCCACAGGATGGAACCATAAGTCTTTTCTCACTATACAGTTTTAACACTTTAACTGCCATAGTAACATCCTATGGAATCTTGGCATTGAAGTTTGGAGAGGAGAGTTTAGAATTCTCAGCTAGAGAGCCTTGGTGCCTCAACAAATTACAAACCCTGCTATTCCAGAGTTGCAGCTATGAGCCTTTTTTTTTTACAACAACAACAACAACAGAACCTCAGCCACAAATGCCTCCTAAAGTAGAGCAATTTGACCAGTTTTCAGGAAGCCCTGTGCCATTTTTTACCTAGGAGAGAAGTTACTTCATATTGGAAAAAGGCCTCTCTTAGGTCTAAAATAATCATACTTGTCATTGTCATTGTCATAGTCATTGTCACCACCACCACCACCACCACCATCAGTTTATTTATTTATATCCTGGATTTTTCCAAAATTGGGGTTCAAAGTGGCTTTGTTGTTGTTGCGTCTCTTCAAGTTGTCAGAGATTTATTGATGACCCTCAGGCAAACTTATCATGGAGTTTTCTTGGCAAGATTTGTTCAGAGGGGCTTTGTCTTTGCCTTCCCTTGAGGTGAAGCGAGCATCACATGTCCAAGGTCATGCAGAGAATATTAAAAACATTTTTTTCAGAGAGAGTCATGATGAAATTGTCCCCTGTGCCCCCTAATGGGCTTTAGTGACCTTTTGGGGACAAAAAGGATTTGACTTTGGGATTGGCTTTCCAAGATTCATTGGAGGGCAGTGCACCCACCTAACCCCTAATAATTGCCCACCCTGACCTATATGTGTGAACTGGCTTTCAGAAACCCTTTGTAGTATCTATAAGATTATTGCAGGTAAGAAAGTATGGGATCATCTTAACAAGACACTTCACTTATGTTACTGAGATGAAAGCTGAAAGAAATGTTTCACAGTTTTTAAAATGGGATGAAAATAAAAATCTGATTATTCCAATTCTAAAATTTCAGAATTTGATTTGAACATTCAGTAGTGAAGAATTTTGACAAGGTATATTTTAAGTCTCAATGACTTAAAGGTTGACACATTCAAGTTTCCCAGCTTCTGGGATCTCTACCCATTCTTAACGGTCAAAATTTGATATCCTAGTCTTGAGCACACATTTGTCCTATACTTAGTATCTGTGCAAGGTTTTTAATCTCTGCGCAAAAGATCCTTTCTTCTTCACCGAGAAAATTAGTTGCAAACAGTTGCCTGCTGGCAGTTTCATTCCATAAATACTTAGAATGTGCATCAGCATTATGTAAATTCATATTATGTGAACCAGCGTGGACAACTGATGGCCTTCCAGATGTTCTCAGGCCACCACAATCCTCATCATCCCTAGCCAATTTGCTTCAGTCCAGCCTGAAGAATAAATACTAGAAGCTGGAAATACGGTTTTGTGCTATCTGTGCAACTGTGCTGTAGTCCAACTGCACAAATTACAGTATTATAACTCTGATAGTAAATTGAGAGAAACTACTATCTTTTTCATCTACGTTTTTCATTCATCATCCATTTTCAATTATTGCTCATCAGTCAAATCTTTTTATGAGCCAACCAGTCCTTCTGTATTGGCTATGTTTATGCCTTGCTTCACAAAAAGAAAAGATAGTAGTTTTCTGCACAGATATTTTTTGCATAAATTCCAGAAACCTTGATGAAGAGCTTGATGTTTCCTTCTCCCCCTAGAGGTGAGAACTCATAGAGGTCGACAATTTTGTCAGCAGGTTGATGATTTAGTTGAAAATGAGAAATTTTGCAAATACAGTCAGCCCTCCACATTTGCGGGTTTCACTTTTGTGGATTTGATTATTCACGGATTATTTACTGTCACCTCTCCTGCCTCTGTATGCCATTTTTACTAGGGACTGCAAGCCTCAGGAGACTGATAAACTGCGAAGGAGGCTTGTAAGTCCCTCTTAAAAAACAGTGTGGGACAGCAGTGGAGGTGACAGTAAACTCTATCAGCCACTCAATTCTGCCTTGTGAAGGAACCCTGATGCCTCAAAGGAATCCACAGAGTGTTTTTTGTGTATTAAAAATGGTTTGGGAGGGCCTAGACTTATTCATATTTTTTTCACTTTCAAGGGGCTCCTGTGCCCCTAACCCAGTGGTTCTCAACCTGTGGGTCCCCAGATGTTTGTGGACTTCAGCTCCCAGAAGCCCCAGCCACTATGGTCAATGCTCAGGGCTTCTGAGAGCTGAAGTCCAAAAACATCTGGGGACCCACAGGTTGAGAACCACTGCCCTAACCCTAGAGAATGTGGAGGGATGACTGTATTCATCATATCTATATTTCCATATAATCTCCCTTGATTTTGTTGAGCAGCCCACCACCAAGAATCAGCAGGGAAACTAGACAATGCCTTCTCAGTGGTGATCCCTCTCCTGTTCATTTCGCTCTTGAATGAGATATGACTGGCCCCATCTCTGGCTGCCTTTAAGAACTTTTTAAACCTTTTAAGAACTTTTTAAAACTTTGCCTATTCTCCTTGTCTTTTGATAGAAAACTTTCATATTATCTGCAGCTTAAAAAAGAAAGAAAAAGAGAGAGAGAGAAAGAAGGAAAGAAATGGAAATCATTTTGTTGAAATTTGTATTTGATGTGGTTTATTAATGCTTGTATAGTTTTCATGAATTAAGCTGCCTCCATAAGATGTTATTTGAAAGATGGCTGACAAATGAATGAATGCATGAAATAAGCCTGTTCTCATGAAACCAGCTGAGTTTTCTATTACAGAAAGAATGTACGAGCTCATTTTAAACAAGCAGACTCTTGTGAGAGTTGAAAACCTCATTCATTACGACACCAGCTTTTAATTTCTTTTCTTTTAATTAGCATGCACAGCTGTGTGGGGCACAAAAAGGTGACACAACTTTTGTCAGTATTCAGCATTCCATGTTTTTTGCCCACAACTTCCATCAGCTATATCCGGCATGGTCAATGTTACAAAATGTGAATGTTGTAGTCTAGCCCAAACAGGGCCAAAAGTTTCCCCACCCATGGAGTCCATTCATACCATACAGTTACTCTGCTATGTTCCACTTTCATGGCATGTTGCATCGTGTGGAATCCTTGGACTTACAGTTTAGGGAGGAGTATTTAGAATTCCCAGTCAGAGCACTCTAGTGCCTCATCAAACAAGAAAACCCAGGATTCCAAAGAATGTTGCCATGGCAGTTAAAGTGCAATCATAGCTCTATAATTGTGTGATATAAATGGGCTTCTGGTCCAGATGGTTCACCAGCTTTTTACAGCTATGGGTGGTGGTTCAGAAATAACTGTGAGTAGTGATGATGACAGCCAACAATTGAGACAAGTGAATGAATGCAATTTACGGCAAAAGTACAGGTAAATATTATTCATGCTATAAAAGTTGTCAAATCAAATTAATGAGGTGAATCTACTGTTAATAATATACAAATACAAGTCAATTAATGAGGTGAATATGCTTCTAATAAGTAACGCAGCAGTTAGCAAATCCTAGTGATAGTAAAAAAAAAAAAAACCTTCAAAAATAAGAAAACCATGAATGGACAACCCAATGTGATTCTAAGCAGCAGAAGGAAATAATCACCACAAAGTAATCTGCAGCCTTCTGAAGTGTTTGAAGAAAAATAAATGATCCAGACAATAAAACGGCTTCTGTCTCTTCCCCGAAGGCATTCAAGGCAGTCAGCGAACACACAAAAATGTTTGTTTGTTGTCTCTCTGGTGTATTTTTGAAAACATGATGTGATCCAAGGTATGTGTTTTCAGTCTTGCGTGCCATCACCCGATTCCAATGATGTACCTGCTCCATGTTCATTACAGTGTACAAACTTTCTATTCATAGCTTTTCTCCCCTGTATAATTTTTGGAGGATATGTTGGAATTTCCTTGTGTGGCATATGGTAATCCTTCACCTGAGGGCTTGCTCCAAATAAACGTTTACATTCCTCTGGCATCTCCTTTCAGATGTAAAGGCATGAGGTATGTGTGTCTGCTGTTAAATAACTGTCTGCATTTACATGTTCTAGTGGCAAAAGGTACATAGCGTTCTTACACCGTACGGGCAGCAGGAATGTCCAGCCCTATTTCCTCTCATAAATATTTCATAATAGACCAGACTTTTAAAATATGCCAGCTAAAACGTTGGCCTAGCCCTTCTCACTTCAGGTACGAGAGCTACGAAGGCGTGAAATAAATACCACAAGAGAGATGGGCCTAGCGGTGGGAGGTCAGCTATGGTAACCACAACCTCCTTTTTGGATTAAGGAAGATAATTTCATTTGGAGGCTATCACAAGAGGCTGTGTGGTGATGGGCGGCAGGGGAAGAGGTGAGCAGACATCAAAGGTGTTAGAAGGGAGAAGAATTTCGGGAGGAATGCTGAGGTGTGGGGCTGTTTTTATGTTACTTCAGCTAATGCAAACAAACAGCTCCTGTTAACATTTCTTTTTTTAAAAAAAATGGCAAAATATAACAGCAATTAAAACCTATGCTGGAAAAACAAAGCAGCCATAGTAAATAAAAGAAATATATACATGGTCCCAATGATGTAAATAGCTCAGCTGACCACTATGAAATACTATATTTAGCATGTGCACTGTAATAACTGTTCATTGATATGGGACCACAAAATGCCTTTGATTTTTAATTATGATTCAGCTTGACATACTACCAAAGTATCCACAGCAGCATAGATAGGGAAATGAGAATATTAGCTGTTAAAATCCATAAATGTGGCTTTCTGTCCTGTCTGTGACTGATATCCTAGTTTCTTTCTGTCTGTGAGATACTTTTTTAAATCTCGTCAGGAAACTGAATGTAGAGAATTCTCTCTTCTCAAGTATTCTGACATTCCCACAGAGTAGGTTGTTTTTGCCAGACAGACATTCTTCATCTCTGGTTAAAGAGATCATGTACCAGGTGATAGGCAAAATCATGGAGAGATGCTGGTGGTTGGAGTGTGCAATATGCTTGTGTGTGCGCGCGCGCATGCATGTGTGCTCACATGCCTTTGAGTGGCTTGTGAAGTTATGGTGATCCCATTAATTTCATGGGGTTTTCTTAGACAAGGAATACTCAGAGGTGGTTTTGTCAGTTCCTTCCTATGAAATATAGCCTACTGCACATTCATTGGCAGTCTCCCATCCAAGTAGTAACCAGGGCTGACCCTGCTTAGTCCCCAAGATCAGTCAGGATCTGGTGCCTTTAGGGTATTTAGGCCCTTAGTATGCAATATAGTTAGTATGCAATATACATCGTCCCAAGAATTTATTTCTGTCATTTTTGTCAACTCCTTGAGATCTCCAGGAGGGGGGGGGGAATTGTTTAGCCTACTTCTTCCAGATTCTCCCAATTAGCACGGCACATTGTTCTCTCACATAAAATAGCATCGTGTACCAGAGTGAGTTATTTGTCAGTTTTACTATTTAGGTTAATTGAGAAACAACCCATTCTGGTACATGATACCATTCTATGTGAGAGAGGGAGGAGCCACACAAATTGGAAGATTTGGGGAGTAGTAGGCTAAAAGTATTCCCCCCATCTCCAAATTGCAATGAGTGGACCAAGATGACAGAAATAAAATTTTGGTACCATGTTGACAACTTTTAAACTAATTTCAGGCTTATCTCTCTTTGGCCACATGTCCTTGATTCAATAAAATGCTGTTTTTCTACTCACTCTAGGACTCTTCTGGGTGCAATCATACTACTGTAGTATGTGCCTTTTTGTTAAAGTATGTGTGTCCTCTGCCAGTATGTACAGACTTCTTGTAATGAAAACTTTAAACAAAGAAGGACCTTTGAGAACTACATTGTTCCCATCTACTGACATTTATATGCTAATAATTCATACCTTCCAACTGTTCCAATTTGGTGTGGATAGTTCCAATTAATCCCTACCATCCCACTTTTTCAGCTGCATTTAAAATGACCCACTTTCTTTCTCCTCCTTTTACTTTCCACCTTTGTCCTTGGCTTACTTCTGTTGATGCAAAGTGAGTTAAAAGGGCAAAAGTAGTGAGTGCTCAATTAATTCAGCAGATGAAAAGGACCAGAGGATTTATATTCTTGCCCTTCCCAATAGACTCAGGCAAAAAGAAACTGCTGCAGCCTCTCCTGGCTTATATGTTCTTCCTCCTTAATGATTTTTACCATCTTACCAGACTCAGATATTGCCCGGTCCCATGTCCTAATTTTCGTCTGTGAAATGTTGAGGAATAGGCTAATTGTTAAGTCTACATGGGTGAACACTGCACTCCTGATTCTAAATAAACTCAGGCTGATAGGCCCATGAATGTGGAGTAGGTGACCGGTATGATACTGTTCTTAATGTCATGAAATTTCTCCTATGCTTGACTAAAATTCACCTACCTGTAATGTACCTACAAGCAAATTAGATCCAGTACTTTTCACTTCTCTGGGGCAGCAGAAAACAAGCTTTTAAAGATGGAATTGCAGTGTCTCATAGGGACAGAATAATACTGAGAAAAGATGAAGGGAAGTAGGATTAGAGGAAGATAAGAGGAATAGGTGGGTTGAATTGGTAAATGAAGCTCTTGAGTTTGCAAGATGGGAGGAAGGCTGTTAATAACAGGATCTTTTAGTGGTCTCATATTCATTAGGCCATCACAGGCCATTTCCGCATGCGGCAAGGGAATCACTTCCTGCCACTACTCACTGGATCTTCTTTGGTTCTGGTCCGGTCCGGGGTGAGGAGGAGCAGTGCGTGATCGCAGATCCGTACTGCTCCAGAATCCAAAATGGCGGCTTCCAGTTGGTCGTGGGTCACGACCAACTGCTGAAGCTCGCCAGCCTAAAGCCCGCCCTCCACAGATCGCAGGCTCGCATTGGTGCAAGCCTGTGAATCTGCATTGGAGAGCAGGCATGCAATGGCATGCACCAGCATTTTGAAAAACCTGAAAAATCAGGTTTTTCAAAAACATGCTGGAGGACCACTTCGGGTCGCTCTGGAGCGGACTGAGGTGCGGATCTACGCTAAGTAGTCTGGATCCAGTTGGCTCCAAGGTGCAGGCGTCCTCTGTGGAGGACACACTGCACCGTTTTT
>CAOKZL010003915.1:0-58409 GCA_948472985.1 Iguana delicatissima
GGTTGAAAGGCAGTTTGGTTATTCCCTGCAAAAGCTTCAAACCGACAGAGGAATGGAATTCCTGTCGGAGAACTTGCAACAATGGTTCAAAAGGCAACGGATTGTTCACAGAACGACTGCCAGCTATTCTCCTCATCAAAATGGAGTGGCAGAGCGGAATGCAGGGGTTCTGCAGACTCAAATGCACAGTTTGCTGCTTGATGCAGATCTGCCTCTGAGTTTTTGGGGTGAGGCAATTCTGACTGCCTGTTACATACACAACAGGCTGTGGAGTTCTGTGGTTAATGCTACTCCCTATGAATGTCTGTTTGGCAAACAGCCTTCCATTGCACATCTTAGAGTTTTTGGGAGTTTTGCTTGGGTGCACATCCCCAAGGGGCAAAGAAGGAAGGGGGAGCCAAAGGCCCAGCGTATGCGTTTTGTTGGCTATGAGCCCAACTGCAAAGGGTATCGTTTTCATGCTGGTGGCAATTCCTGTGTGGTGTCTAGGAATGCCTCTTTTGAGGAACACGCTAATTGGTCGCGTGTTCAGGCAGCGTCTGAAGTTTTTCTCCCTGTGGCTGGTCTGCCAGCTTCTCAGCCAGTACAGCCTTCAGTCTCTGCTCCACTCCCAGCCTCCGCTCCCAGTTCCTCAAGGGTCAAAACAGAAGAGGAGAGAGGCACGTGGAGGAGAAGAGCTGTAAGTGATGTGCGAGGGTCTTGCACAGGGGAGAGAGAACGCGAGGGCTCAGTGAAGAGGTCTCACAGTGCTGAGGACAGGGATGAGCCTTTGCAGGATCGTCCCATCCCCAGACGATCTCAAAGAAAAACGAAAGGCATTCCACCTAAACATTTTTCCCGAGTCTCTTGCAGTTCGTGTGTGTGCTGTAAACTGTGAGCCTCAGTGCTTTGCTGATGTTGTGAAAATGCCTGAGCAGCAGGCAGAACCCTGGTGGGATGCAATGCAGAGTGAAATGGATTCCATTATTCAGCATGATGTGTATTCTCTTTGTGATTTGCCCAAGGGTGTGAAACCAATTGACAGCAAATGGGTCTACAAGTTAAAACCCACTGCTGATGGGCATGTGAAATATAAAGCGCGCCTAGTGGCACGCGGGTTCTTACAAGATATCAGTGATCTGGATCAGATCTACTCCCTGACAGTGAAAGCACAGTCCATCAGGTTGGTGTTTTCCATAGCAGCTCAGAGAAAAGCTGTTATCACACACTTTGACATTACCACTGCCTATCTCAATGCTGATTTGGAGGAAGAAATGTACATGCTTCAGCCTGATGAGTTTGTAGTAGAAGGGAGAGAAAGTCAAGTTTGGTTTTTGAAGAAATCGCTTTATGGGTTACGGCAATCTGCCAGGTGTTGGAATTTTTGTTTACACAATGCCCTGCAAGGGTGCGGGTTCAAACAAAGCCTTGCTGATCCCTGTGTATATGTTCGGGGGAAAGGGGAGAGTATGGAAATTCTCCTTGCGTATGTGGATGATCTGTGTTTGGTCAGTGCTACACAAAAACAAGCGCAAGTGTTTGAAAAAGAGCTGGGGAAAAAGTTTCAGGTGAAAAACCTAGGCCTAGTACAGAACTTTCTTGGAATTGAAGTACAGAGAACTGAAAATGTACAACAATGGGTATAATGAGAATGAGATTCAGACATATATAACCAATATATATAATCAGTGTGATTTATAATATGTTGAATAAGTAATATTATGTAAATAGATTTGGAGAGAAATAGAAATGTAAGCATTTTTTTGTTGTAACCTTTTTTACCTTCATTTTTATGTTTATCACATTATGTATTTTTTGTTTTTTTCTTCTCTTATAATTAATAAAAAAAAGAAAAAAGAAATTCATGAACACCGCTGTGCTAATAATCTCTTACTCTTCAAGCTAACTGTCTAGTTTGCAAAATCAGCAGCTAATAATTTAGATCTGGAGGAAAAAAACACAACAACTTGGAAGTAAAAACTGGTGACTCTCCAGAAAGTAAACAGTCTGCATATTTTTTGTTCTTGCAGTGGGCAAATGTCTGTTAAACACTAACAGAAAAACAAGATCTAAGAATGATTTCATTAAAAGTGTATTTTAAAAATTTATTAATATATCTGCCAGGAAGCCTGCAGCAAAACAGAAAGAACACAGTTGAGCCAAATTAGTAGTGTGTACTATCAAATACAAGCTATTTAGGTTTGCTACACTAGTTAAGACATGAGTGAGCTAGGTTGCCATTCATGTTAAAAAGGAAGAACAGTGAGGCTTCAGGCAGTTTCCCCATGCCTTGCCTACATTTACAGACAAACCACATGTTTTTAATGAGTCATGTGTTTTCTTATGTGCTGTATTTTTCTAAAGGTACAGAAGCAGAGTAGACTGGGGTTGTGTAGTATATTCAAAGCTAGGATACATTACTTACCTTTTAGTGGATCCATGCCTAATGTGCAACAATTTAACCTGCAGCAGCAACATCTAGAAATTGAACAAGATTTTACTGGGGGGGTGGGGGGACAGAATATTACTCTTTACCCTGGGTCAGAAATTTGCCTCTTAACAAGGGATCATGTTAGAAGAAGCCTCTCATTGGCTGTTGATTCAAAATCAGGTAAGAGGCATCCATACTGCAAGACCCTGTCTCCAACTATACTGCTTTTCCCAATTTGATTTTCTTGTTGCCTTTGGCCAAAACAAAAACAAAAACATTACTATGAAGATGAGTAAACAACCTCAAGGAGTGAGTCAGTATGAGGATAGAGAATCACTGTTCCTTGTGGCCACTGTACAGCTTGGCATCTGGAGGCTAATTTCTACATGATGTCTTGTTAGGAGGCAAAGTATGAATGAGGACTTCCTGGCCAGAACTGAACACCCATTGTGTGGTGATGCAAATCCCACTTTAAGGCCATACCCAGCTTACAACATGTGGGTCAAATTAGTCTCTCCTTCTCTCCTTTTCCCATAAACCTTAAGCAAAATTATAAACCACTACCTGTTTCCAGTTTCACTTGGAAATTTTTATTTGGCCCTGTTTGAAGGAGGAAAACAGCAATGCATTTTCACTGAAGCCAAAGGAGTATGAGACATCTCCAAACCACAATAAGTTTGGGAATGAAAGAGGGTCTGGGAACAAATTAACTAGAATTAGCTTTGCTGCTACTTAAAAGGCTCAAATTAGGGGTGTTAATCATGTGGTTCTCCAGATGTTGTTGGACTGCAACTCTCAGCATTCCTCACCATTGGGTATGTTGATCAGGACTGCTAGAAGTTGCACTCAAACAGTATCTGAAAAGCTGCATGGTTCCTGTCCCTGACTTACATACTCTTTAAAAATGACATTTTCCACTTAAAAGAAGATGTAATTCAGAAAGAGTGTGAACATTTGGTTTTCTTTCTACCTTTTTTTCTCCCATCCCATGTGTGTGCATCCATGTGGTGACATACTGCTGCCTAAAGCTATGACAAGGTCCCAAATATTTCCACTGCTTCTTGTGCTTGACAAATGAGAAAGAAAAAATGGCATCAAGTAGGAAGCCCCACCTTTGCCAAAACTCAACATTCTGTACAGTTTGAACCAGGATGGCCTTGATTGGTAAAATTTATAATCTAAAGAATCCATAGATTTTGTTATGCCTTTTAAAATCAAATAAATCTATCACATATATACTTGTACAATCAGCCTACTCTGATCTAATTAAAATACACTGGCAATTGGAAATTTTGAAAAATGCATGTGAAAGGCTAGTTTTGTAGAAAGATTTGTGCTCACATCCCAGGGAATAGTATGGGAAGCTATCAAGAATGAGACGCCTGAGTACATTCTGATAGGGACCCAGACCCACAAAGTGATGGCAAACATTATTTGATTTGCAATAGGAATGGAACTATTTGTGACAAATCACAAATCATATTATGAAAAAAAAAATTACTCCACACTGATGTGTTATAAAAAGGAAAGAGGAGGAGGAATACTGCAACACTTTTAAGACAGACTGATTTTAGCATGAACTTTGTGGATTTCAATCCTCTTCCTCAGTGAAAATCATGAAAGATCATGGTAAAATAAATCAGTCTTGCAGGAGCTGCTAGATTTCTTCCCCCACCTATCTATAACATAACTGGATTCACATACTGGTAAGAAGAACAAAGTACAAAACAGACTGGAGAAAAATCAGGTCCTATATATCTATAGGTAGGCTGGAAGACTAAGAAACCATAGTTAAAAATTCAAACAAATTGAAACTTGCATTTGGTAGTTGTCTCTGTCAACTATGATAAACACAAGTAAGAGATTATTTTAGGCAACATCTGCTTACTTCATCAACCTTAGAGTTTGTGTGAACTGCAGAGAATTAATTTCCTTAGAGATGAAATCAGCATCCCAAGAATCACTTTTCATGTTAATTTACAAAACATGTTTCTAGCCTTAAACAGCTGCATCTAACAGTGTGCTTCAATTCATACAGGTACTGAACTCAGGTCAAGTAGATTCTGCTCTCTGTCTTGCTACTGCCCCATAAGAATCAGTTCCAGCAGACAGGAAAATCTACTGATTACGTTTTGACTCTGGAGAGAATCCCAGTGCTACCCAAAACATCATAAGGGATTTGGAGTCAATGCTGTTAGGACTATCTTGAAAACCTATTGGCATTAAATGGTTGAACTTCAAAGACACCAGAGGAAATCGAG
Organism: Iguana delicatissima; assembly: GCA_948472985.1. Taxonomy (NCBI): domain Eukaryota; kingdom Metazoa; phylum Chordata; class Lepidosauria; order Squamata; family Iguanidae; genus Iguana; species Iguana delicatissima. Next base: position 4,672 of record CAOKZL010003915.1, read on the forward strand.
TTGGATTTTAAGTGGTCAAAAAGTTCCTTTGTCCTTTTTCATGAGAAGCAGGAAGTAAATCAGGCAGAATGTAGTAATACCAAATTGGCACAATTTATAACCATTGCCTACAACTAAGCTAAGTACTAAGTCGAGCATGAGGATTGTACAGCATCTCTACTTTCATTTCAGGATATAAACTCAATAAAATATGTATCATTTACCAAAGGAACAATCTCATGGCTTCCTGGGCTGATTTATGATTTGCTATCCTAGTAAAGCTGGACTTGTGTGCACTCTGTATATTAGCTTATGCACACAAGTGTAGAAAAACAGCTATAACATTCAAAGGAATGCTGAACTAGCATGAACTATGTAGCAGCTTCAAAGATCTGTACAACAGGTTTGGACAAACTACCCAAAGGCCAAAAGTCAAAGGCAACTAGGTCTATGGTTAAGATTTATTTTTGTGCCCATTCAACAAGGACAAGTGAGTCTCATCCATCCACATCTTTCCCCTGCCCAATCTGACCAGAGGCAAGGAAAATTTTAAATCAGCGATGTTTTAGAGATGACTAACTGTACCCAAGTTCAAATAAAAAGGATTTCCTGATGGTGGCATCTCTAAAAATGTTTCAGGAGGGAATGTTCTATCTGTTTCTCTTTATAACATGAATGTGAACCTGGTTGTGAAAAAGAAAGCAGAAAGCGTATTCAGAAACAGTAAGAGATAACTGCTTACAACACCTAGTAAAAATGCATCCTTTAGGATTCAAATGCTGTGGTGAGATTCACTTGTCTCTTAATATGAAAAGAGAACTGTACAAAACAAGTATGAAGTTCTCTGGGGACAGCTGTCTCTACAAAGTTTCTGTGTCACATGAGTATTAATTCATATTTTACATTGCACACTTGGGATATGATCCATCACTATGGAGAACATGCAAAGAAACTTTAACAGAGGCTCAGCTGTGGTACTGCCAGGGAGTGAGAAACAACACAAAAATTAACAGCAGATAAAGATTCAGTATCATATAACCACTCCATTCTGGGAAATGTTTCCATATCTCACTTTTAAAGCAAGAGTCCTTAGCATAGCTAACAAATTTGAAATATAGACAACTGAAAAACACTAACATGGTAACATATGAGTGTGTAGGTATGTATATATACAGAAATGTCTTAAAGTTTCATCACATAGCGTAAGTAGGTTTATGTATTGCTGAACCACTTAGTCAAAGCATCACTTAACAAAGTTCAGGGTAGGAGGCATAAAGTTTAAGGGGGAGAACAAGTTTTGAAGCAGTGTGTATCAGAGCAGAGAAACGATTTAATTCACTTATTTAAAATATTTGAACCACATATTCCCAAATTGTAAGTTTGAATTTTCATTCCAAACCAAGCCAAGCTGACACAAAGATCCAAAGTTCAGAGTAAATTTAATCCTTCAAAACAGAGCTAGCCAAGAAAAGCATATGAAATAATTACTATGGCAACATAAGTGCTTCTTCTAATTAATGAACCTTATTATTTGTGTTATGAGTGGTCTTTTGTTAGTGAACAATCGGGGTTGAAGTATTTAGAGCAAACTTATGCAAAATAAAGAAAAGGCAAAAACATTCAGAACCAAAATAGTTCAAGCTTGGGTACTTGCTGAAAAAGGCATTAACCAGCACTTCCATGACTCACACAGATTTCCAGGATCTGAGCTCATACAAAATGCCACAGAAGGCAGAAAGGGGGTTTAACGTGTACAGTGACAGGAACTGCACTTTGCTGGTTATGCACTTAACTACAGAAAGCAGATCAACCAGAATCTATGTCTCCAGCAGACAGATCTGTGTTATTTGCCTAGGTCAAAAGCCACTAACACACCAGAGACTCTCTTTCTATGTAATAGACAAATTAGACTTTCCAGTAACATGAAAAAGTAAGTTTGAATATTACTTTGTGCTCAGATGGAATGGAGATTTAAAATAAAGGCAGCAGCTCAATTGACAATACTGTACTTCTTCCACGTGTGAGTATCAACTGGTGTCCTAAAAGTGTCTATATGATAATTCTGCAGCCTGGTCTATTTCTAAGGATTAGATACTGAAAACAATTCCATTATTTTGGCTTGAATAGGTCGCCAAAGGGTCAGGAAGAACGAAAAAAAATGGAGAGAAGGGAAAAGCATGTTTGACAGGCAAATGAGTAGTGATGGCAAGGAGACAGAGAGAGGTACATGACATGGAGCTTGACCTTCTGAGCATTTTCCTTAAGGCAAACAATGCACTGATACAAAGAGCAGAGTAGGTCCTGGTTTTAAACAGTGAAGAAGAAACGTAGAGCCTAGAACACTAGGAAACTAGACTTTTGCTCTTTCCAGTCAAGATGCTGCATATGCTAACCCTCTAGCCAATGTGTGCTAGAGTCAGATATTTAGAATTGCATGAGGCCATTACAGCTTTTATCAGTAAAAGATCCAAGCAACACCTTCCTTCTCCTCAATATATTTCTGCTTTTTAACACACTACGAAGTCTTACTATGTATGGTTATAACACACAGTTCTGAATACCTGCTAAAAACATCATTCTTAGTACACGCATAATAAACCTTATAATCTCAGAGAAGTGAATGAACACACACAGAAACTAAAACAAGATGGGAAGTAAAGTTATAGTTAGGAGTTACAGTCCTGTTTTCTTGGCTGTCTTCTCAATGAACATGGTAAATCTGCTTCTGGACTATACCACAGGATTGAATACTACAAAATGGCCTCATGCAATTAGATGAGCTCTGAAAGCTAAGTGTCAGAATGGTGCAGTGGTTTTTCTCTTATTTAGAGGGCCTTCCCCAAAACCAGTAACAGGGAATATTTCTTTGGCTCCATGGTATTAATATGATAGCATATAATTAAGTTATATCTGGTCCCTCGTGCTTTCTAATGCCTTTATAAAGCTGCTGAGAGATGTCATCAAAAGATTTGAAGTGAGATATCACCCTTCTGCTGATGACACCTACTTCTGTTTCTTTTTATCTTCTCAATCAGGTGAGGATGTATAAGTACTGAACTGGTGGCTGAATTTGATAACACATTAGCTCTGAAGTGGGGGACGGTTGGCATTCCAGATATTATACAACCCTTCCCAATTTGGGCACAAGACAGTCATATGTGGGTAAGAAAAAATGCAAAATAAGTAAGATGCTTCTTTTTACTAAACCATTAATATACGGAGTATAAAGTGCTGAGATTTATTTTAAAAAACTGAAACCCACTGTCTTGAAACATGCAAAAGCCATGTTTTTCTGAAAGCAGTCATTTGCTTAAAATGTGTACATCACAAATATTCATGTAAACTCCATAGCCATTTCACAAGATTTTTCTAGACAAATGATACACTGATCCAAATGAATTCTGCCTACCTGATAGCTGTTGCCGTTCCAGAACTTTTTCATCTCTTTGCGATACCAAGCAACTAGTGCACTGGTAATAAGTGTGCACGGTACTAAATAGAGGAGGGCTGGTTGTGCTTTCTTCATTAGTGCAAGACCCAAAAATGTGATCAACATGCCAACAGCATAAGCTATAAACAAAGACAAACATTTTAAAACCAGCTGTCAGACTAGTATATATCTTCATGGCTTCATTGCAAGCATATCAGTCCATCCATCACTTTATATATATGCCACCTTTCCCCAACACTAGGACTCAAGGCAGCTTATGAAACAGAAAAAATTACAAATATCAGCTACAACTATTATATACATATTTTTTTCATTTTTATATTGCGCCTTTTTCCCAATATTGGGATTCAAGGTGGCTCACATCATACTTCAAAACAGGTACAACTATAAACTCAGTAAGGTGTAGTATTAAAACCACAATTAAGAAATTATATTAAAGCAGCAAAATTAAATGCATATCAAAGGGGGGGACAAAAAGTACAGCGCACATGCATGCACACATGCATACTCACACACACACACACTTAGAAGTCCTTTCTTCAGAGCCAGTCAATTGACAAAACCCTGAATTCACATAAAGATCTTTGCCTGCTGCGAGAAGGACAATGGAGCTGGGGCCCAGTCTAATCTGCTTCAGAATGGACTTCTACAAGTTGGGAGCAGTGGCAAAGAAGGTCCACTCTTTTGTCCTCTCAAAACATGCCTGTGAATGAGGTGGAACCAAGACAAAGGTCTCCCAAAAGAGCTAAAACCCAAACAAACTCATATGGGGAGATGTGGTCCTTCAGATACATATTTAAAGATGTGTTCTCAATATATTGTATTGAAAAGTTGTTTACCTATAGTACAGGAAATGAAATACACAGAGGAAGAACTGGTCTGAACATCAAACCTGTGACAATAAGCAATCAGGAGACCTAAAAAAGTAAAAAAGATAGATCAGAAATAACATTTGATAAGAACAGAATAAAGACAGCAAGATTTATTTACACTAGCTCACTTTCAGAAGTAAACAATGTTTAAATTTCTGGCTGGGGGGACAGCAGTTAAGAGGAGGATTTGCTCCAATATTTAAAAGCTACAGAAAGGGGGCCACCACCACAGACCTGCTTACATGATCTTTCTTTAGCTTGTTGCCTTGTCTACCCTTCTGCTCACAAGGTACATCCTTGAACATAGCAGAATGAGTACTAAAGGACTGGAATGGAAAGTCCAATTTGAATGGCCATTACTACACAGAAAAGAGTTAGATTATGATCAGTTTGGGTCAGTGGCCCTGTTTTAGCACTGAGAATACTGAAAGTAAATCCTTCTGAACTTAGATGCATAGAAACAGCAGCAACTCTTAAGATCTAACCGTATTTACTGGGAAAGAAATCCCACAGAGATCAATGGGACTTACTGTAGACTATGTGAACAACCAGAGTTATCACTGAAGACTGTGTACAATAGCAGTAATTCAGTGGTACAACACACAGTTTGCACAAAGAACCTTCCACATTTAATCTCCACCTTCTCCACGTAAGGCTGGAAAAGAATAGTGTCTGAAACCCTAGGGAGCTGTTCAGTGTAGACTATATTAAGCTAGATACCCAAAGTCTGACTCTTAGTTAACATCTTGAAAAAAATCTGGGATGCAAGAGTGCAGCACATTTTTTAAAAAAATCTATGATTACTCATAAAATAGTTAAGAAGCTTAATGTTAGCCATAATCAGAATGGGAACTGAAAATAAAACTGCCAATATCAAACTGCCCTTATATCTACCCATGGTGCAACTATGAGGAAAGATCACGATGTTTGGGGCTATTTAGCTTGGTAAGTAAGGAGAGACATGAGAAAGCTGCCTGAAATTATGCACGATGTGCAGAAAGTTTTTCACCCTTTCTTATACTAGAATGTACTACAGGGGTGATCAACCATGGAAGGATAGGGGGCTGCATTAGCACCTCAAGAGACATGGGAGGGCTGCACCTTATCATCATATCCATGCCTGCAAAAAAACCAAACTTTTTGCTTCAAATACCCTCTAGGGTACGTGGGGGATATTTTTACTATGTTCTTCTTCATGGTCTCTGTGCCTCATACATTAGGAGCTTTTGCGTCTGCGCGATAGCGTTTGGAAGATTCTAGAGCTTAGTAGCTTGGCAGGAACCCCTCCCCCATGCCTGTACTGAGCATGCTCAGCCCGCCGAGCAACGGTCACTCCTCAGTTCTTTTTCGTCCGCCTTAGCAAACGGAAGGTTCTTAGCTTTGCAGCTGCCTATTAGGTTTCTGGTTTGTGTTTTTGTCTTTCTCTTCGAACCCCCCCCCTTTTTTCCTTTCCATCTGCTTCTTCTATTGCCTTCTATGTCTACCCCCTTCTAACTCTTGCATTTCTTTGAACCAGAAGAAGCCTTCCTTAACAACCAAAAGTGAACATAAGTTGTTGTTGTCATTGTTGTTGGTGTGTGTTCTTTCAAGTTGTTTCTGATTTATAGTAACCCTAAGGTGAACCTACCACAGGGTTTTCTGGGGTTGAGAGTGTCTGACATGCCCAAGATCATCCACTGGGTTTCTATGGACAAGCAGGGAATCAATCTCTCATTTTCAGGGTTGCAGTCCAACATTCAAGGAGTAGAAGTTAATTCCTGTTTAAAAAAGACCTCTTGTGGGCCCAAGTTCACCACCCAAAATGTGGCAGAAATGCTTCTCACATCCCTAGAGGGCATTTAGAGGCAAAAAAATTGCAAAATTTTGCATTTTTTTACCCCTGGGGGGGCCTGGGGGCTGCATGCAGCCCACAAGGTCACATTTTACCCACCCCTGGCCTAAGTTCACCCACAGAAACTTAAAAGTGGGAGATTCAGAACAGATAAAAGTATTTTTTCACACATCATATACTTAAATTGTGTCTTTCAGTGCAGTAATAGCTCCCAATTTGGATGTCTTTAAAAAGAGGAGGATGGGACCATCAATGATTACTAGTCAAGGTGTCTGTATATTTCCAATATTACCACAGGAAGCAGGCCTTTGTACACTAGCTGTCAAGGAGGGTACAGCTGCACCTACGTTGTGCTGGTGGACTTTCCACAGCAGACCAGCTGGTTTTCCTGTAAACAGAAAGCTGGACTAAACAGACCTTTAGCCTAATCCAGCATGGCTCCTAATATGTTCTTAATAATTATAATTCATTGTTACAAAGCAGTACATGGATGAAATGTTCCACCCAGCAAAAACTTGTGCTTGTGCTGTTATTAACTCATCATTTTTTAAAAAAAGGATTATTAGCAACAGCTTTAGTGATATGGTTTTTGTCCTTTGATGATCATGAACACTGGCATTCCAGATCTGAAAGGAAAGCAGATTCCAGATTCCTCTCCTCCTGAAACATGGCCAGTGGCCACGCTGGCATAGGGGTATTCTAGGACTCCAAGTGCAAAAAACCCTAACATTTTAGAACTCTAGAATCTTAAATAATCTTAACTACTGAACAAGTCAACTTACCTGGCACAACAATATCTCCAAATCCAAGTAATGAAAACGGCAAAAAACATAACATTGCTGCAGAGAATTCCAGTCTAGGCACTTTGATTACCACTGGCAACTGCAAAACAGTGTTTTCAAACTCCCATGTAAGTCCAACCCAAGGAATATTTAAGGAAGAAAGAGGTAAATATTGATCAGAACTATTTACTCATCTAATTTATGCAGATGTTTAGATTCATGAAGGACCTGAATTAAGGAAATAGGAACCAAGATGCAAAGTACAGTATGACCAAGCATAGAAACCAAGAGAACAATACATATATATGACAGACAGGTCACTATGCACATCATCATTAAGAAAATGCATCATGTGAAGTGAAAGAATCAGACTGAATTTTAGACTGTTTAAAAGTACTTGGGCTAACACTGAGATCCAGACCTGGAAGAAATCAATTTGAAAAGAGGGAAAGTCAGAATTTTCCGTCAAGGGAACTCTTTTTCAGAGGATGCTATTCAAAATCCAGTGAACATATCTTAAATGCAGTCCTTACTTTCTCATGAGGAGCTGACCGCTCAGCAGACGCTTCCACCAAGTTTCCATCACTCTAGGATCAAACCCAAGTCAATAAGCATTTAATACTTGAAAGTAAAGTAAAAACAAAAAAGACGACTATATTCTGTGTGCAAAGTTATGCAAAAAAAAAAAAAGGTTGGGCATAAACCAGGCAAAGTGCAGCATTCTGAAAGTAAAAATTTCCTTAGCATTCTCTCAATAAAAGTAAACGGGTTTCAAAGTACTGCACTTTGCTTGGATTATTGGCTCATGCTAGCTAACTGCAATAGCAGCTATGAAAACGCAATATTATTCACATATTATGAATACAAATTCATGTATTTTTGAAAGAATAGATGCTTACCTTTTCACTACTTTCAAATGGACCAGCTGCAACTTCAACCATTATACTTTCTCCACTCTGAAATTTTTTTTAAAAAAAATTAAACTGCAGCATTAATTTAGCAAGGGCATGTTGTTAATATGAATTTTTAAAATCTGATCTAATCCTTTTACAATATATTTTGGCACGGGCATTCACTGGAAACTCCATGTAAAATAGAATAAATGAAAAATGAAGCAAAATCCTGTTGTAACTCAAACTGTACACATTTATATGAGGAAGTTTTGATTTTTTTTAAAAAAGACCAAGGTTGATTACTGCAACTTAATTTTATAGTCGCTAGTGCTGGAAAAAAATCTTCTTTCTAGAGCTTTTAGTTTGTTAGAAACAGAATCCAACTGTCCTGACTGAGCAAAACATCAGATTCAAAAGAATGAAAGGATATACCAAAACTGGAAAAGAATGCAGAAGAAGGCAAATCAGCAATACAGAGTTCATGCTGAAGAATCACCAAGAACGTAACCATCTGAAAAGCATGTCTATTAATTATGAGCTCTTTTCAAATGTTATTCCCTGTACTTTGATAATTAGGTTATTGCAACGACTTTGCTGTTCTCTTAAAAGAACTGGAACTAAGGTTTCCTTAAAATATGAGGCAGCAGCTTTTACTAGTATACACAGTGATACCTCCATTCTAATTTTATTAGATCACAGTGCCACAGAGAGGACTAAAACTGCAATGAGCAATAGTCAAGACTCAACTTTTCTGGATTTTTTTGAATACAAGTATAATATGCCAATATTCCTTATTCCACTTTACTGAAAGAACTTGCTGTGGTATCTTTGTTTTGCAGCATATAAGTTTTTTATATTTTCTCCCCTAATATTTTACAAACTTGATTATTTATCCTTTTAAAATCCAGTTTGCTCTCATATAATTCACTGCCTATTTCTATGTCTTTAGTTTTTTTAAAAGATGCCTTTGTTTTAATTGTAGTACAGCATAAGCTCTCATGCAGGTTTTTTTTTCATTGCACAATTTTAGGGCGTTTTCGGACTGCAAGAAGAATTCCAATGGATTGCAAGGTATAAAAATGTCTGTGTGCAGAATCAAATGTTTCATCAAAACACTCAGAACCTCAAAACACAAGGCAAAATACAAGTAAAAGTTAATCACATAAGTTAAAAGAAAATATTGTATTGTGGAGTAGTTTCTGATCCCAATGAACTACAGTGCCCTTGAGTGGAACAAATTTCAATTCTCTGTGCCCTCCCCTGGGGCTAAAGCACTGCCAACCAGAGCATATTCATTCTATTTTGCTGCATCATGGCTTGCCAATAAATATCAAAAATGTTTCACCCATATTGTTGATTATAGAAAAAATGCATATGACAAGTGGATAAAATTTGGGAACATTTTTACTACTATGCAGGAGACAATACTATGGAATGCTAACTTGAATGTCTAATATTGTGTGGATTCTGCAATAAAATGTGATTGTTGGAGACTAAAATATCCTAACCTAGTATATAAGGGTTAATAATTTCTAGTGGGCTACTCTATGTACCATTTTGCATACAGTGCACCCCCTTCTGGCATGATCTCTGCATGCATGAATGTGCGATCATGCTGTACAGGGGGACGCTGCATCCCACTGTAGTCAATGAATGCAACTGGTGCATACCTGTGCTGCCATGGGCATGTACATACTGTATCCGTTGACTACAATGGGATTTGACGTTTGCATTTTTTGTTTTCCATGAGGTTTCCTGGAATGAAACCCCTGCATATCCAGCAGGTGTGCTGTATATCTTTTAGGCCATATTCTGAAGTACGTTATATGGATAGCAATTTGCTTTGAGTTATTAAATAGTAACAATGGTCACCTGACAATCCAAACCTAGATCTTATTGTGTCTACTGTACTTGAGCAAAATACTTCAATAAAACATCACATTTGCAAAAAACGTTAGCAGCTTATACTTACTTTTGTAAGATATGGTGTGATGAAGACAAAAAATACATCATATAAAAGGAGAAGGCCCAGGAGAATCACACATGACTAGAGAACCAATAACCACCATGTTAGTTTTATAAATTGTATGAGAAACCTTTATACTACTATATTTTAATAACATTATAATATTGAAAGACATTAGCTTCATGCCTGGGCTCAGTTTTCTGCTCATGGTCTTTTCCTATTTCCCTATCCCTATTTTCTTTTTATTCTACAAAGCTTCAGTAAAAAATATAGAGAAAATAATTCAGTACAAAGTAATATTCAGGTTGGATCACCAATTCATTATCAAAATATCAAAAATTAAAATTAAAAAAGAACAACATATAAAATAAATTAAATTCTCCTAAATAAATTTGATTAAATAAATCAAACATAAAACTAACCTAATTTCAAAAGATTACAACTTTCAAAACCATTTTTTTTTTCAAAACCATTTTTAGGACTACAGCCTAGAAACAGACTTTTGTAAAGGCAATTTGTGCCCCTACTTTAGATGTCTTTCAGCCATATTTTTAAGTGCACGTCTACCATATATGGCCTGGAAGATCAAAATCTAGTTGCAAGCTTGTGTGTCTCCCCACCATCACTACCCTTGCACTACCTCACATAGAACATCTACTTTAATAATGATAGCTTTCCATGACAGTTTGGAGGGAAAGTACAAACCATATTTGGCTGATCTGGTCATTGCAACAACTTACAGTTAGGAGGAGAAAAGTAAATATGAAGCCAGGAAAAAAAGGGGAAACACATGAGCCTAAAGCTTATATATGATTTTCTAAACCAGTGGTTCTTAACCCTTTCTTTACTTGGGAACCACTGTAAATATAATTTGTTGCTTGGAACCCCCAGGACTTAACTCAAGATTTAAATATTTCTATTTAGATTTAAATATTCAAATATTTATTTAAAGGTGTTCATCAGTTGCTCACTCTTATCCCTTATTCTTCCACTAAACAATGCAAAGGAATCGCATTTGGAATTGCCCTATGAGGAACGGCTTAAGGAGCTGGGTACGTTTAGTCTGCAGAAGAGAAGGTTAAGAGGGGACATGATAGCCATGTTTAAAATATTTGAAGGGATGTCATGTTGAGGAGGGAGCGGGCTTGCTTTCCACTGCTCCAGAGACTAGAACAAGGAGCAATGGATTCAAGCTGCAGGAAAAGAGATTCCACCTGAACCTCAGGAAGAACTTCCTGACAGTCAGAGCTGTCCAGCAGTAAAATATGTTGCCTTAGAGTGTGGTGGAGTCTCCTTCTTTGGAGGTTTTTAAGCAGAGGCTGAATGGCCTTCTGTTGGGAATGCTTTGATGTCTGTTCCTGCACAGCAGGGGGTTGGACTCGATGGCCCTTGTGGTCTCTTCCAACTCTATGATTCTACGAATGGAGGAAAAACATGCAAGAAATGCTGTTTCCCTCTAAAGAAGCACCAAGAGAGTGCTCCTTCTAAAAGAAACACACAGCCTCTCTCTACATTCTCAGTGCTCCTTTGGGGAAACAGCATCTCTTTTGCCCTATCTATCCCCCCAAAGCGGCACCTAGAAAGTAAGAGTCTTGGTGCTGCTTTGAGAAAAAATGCAAAGAAATTCCGTTTCCTTCTGAAGGAACATCGAGACAGAAAAGAGGATTGGTGCTTCTCTACCCTCTTTCTACTTTCTTACTGTGTCTTTGAGGAAATGGTGTTTCTTTTGCCCTTTCTTTCCCCTAAAGCAGCATCTACAAAGTAACGGTCTCAGTGTTGCTTTAGGGGAAAATGCAAAAGAAATGACGTTTCCCTCCAAAGGAGCACCAAGAGAGTAGAGAGCACCTACCCTCTCTACTCTTCCAGTGCTCCTTCAGAAGGAAGTGGCACGTCTTTCCTGCTTTCTCCCAAAGAAGCACTGAGACCCTTGCTGCTTGGCTTTCAAGTAGCCACAAGAGTAAAGGGACTCCTTTCTATTCTCATGGTTGCTTGGAAACAAAGTTCCACCACACTGCCTGGCCCTGGCTCAAGCAGTGTTGTCACACTCACCACACAAGGCCTGGGATGGGCATCTTCCCTTCCCTTCTGGGATCTCCTCTTGCTTCATTGCCTTCTGGGCTCTCTGATGTACCCACTCAGTAGTGCCCAGAGCCTCCAGCACAGGATGAAATGCCTACCAGCATGTTGTTGCTGCTGCTGCTGCCACCACTGTCACTACCACTTTTAAGAAATCTGGGAGATGCTGCATCACCCAGTCACACCCAGACAGGACACTGTTAGAATCTTAAGTTCAGGATTTTCTCCATTTTCTGGGATGAATGACAACCCTATACAGACCCCCTGCGAGGGCTGCACAGACTCCCATGGGTCCAGAGACCCAGGCTAAGAAGAACAGGTTGCTTACCTGTAACTGTGGTTCTTCGAGTAGTCATCTGTGCCCTCACACACTAGGAGCTTTCGCGCATGCACGGTACCGTTCAGAAAATTCTAGAGCTTAGTAGCTTGGCGGGAACCCCTCCCCCCATGCCTCTACTGGGCATGCTCAGCCTGCCAAGCAACGGTCTCCCTTCAGTTCTAAAGTCTGACAACAAGGGACCTGAGAAAGAGGGGACAGCTGGGCGGGTGTGTGTGAGGGCACAGATGACCACTTGAAGAACCACAGTTATAGGTAAGCAACCTGTTCTTCTTCTTCGTGGTCTCTGTGCCTCACACACTAGGAGATTTTGTAGCTTACCAGAAGAACGGTGGGTCAGGTCCTAGAGTACGGAGGCCAGCACCGTTCATCCAAACCGGGCATCCCTCCGAGACCGGCAGTCCAGTCGATAGTGGCACACAAAAGTCGATGGCCTGGACCAGGTCGCCACTCGACAAAGTTCTTGCAGGTCCACACCTCGCAGGAGGGCTGCTGAGGATGCCACAGCTCTGGTGGAGTGGGGCCGAAGCAGGTCTGGTGGAGGCTGCTTGGCCATCTCATAGGCAAGCAAGATAGTCTGGGCCACCCACTTAGAGAACCTCTGGGTGGACACCTTGTGGCCTCTGTGACGCTGACCATAGCAGACAAACAAGTGTGGGGTCTGCCTGAAGGTCGCAATCCACTGGGTGTAAAAAGCCAAGGCCCGACGGAAATCCAAAGAGTCGGGGGACCACTCCAGAGGCGTTGTTGGGTTCAGGTGAAAGGTCGGTAAGATAATGTCCTGGTTAAAGTGGAAGTGGGGCAGGAAGGAAATGTCCGGGTGAAGGACTACCTTGTCCCGATGGAACACCAGGAAGGGCTCCTCGGCTCGCAGGGTTGTCAGCTCGCTGGCCCGCCTGGCAGAGGTGACAGCTACCAGGGAGGCTGTTTTCATAGTCAAGAGCCTGTCATCAGTAGTGGCCATAGGCTCAAAGGGTGGTCGCATGAGCTGGGAGAGCACCAGGGACAGCGACCAAGGCGGCAGCGGCGGCGATACCGGTGGGTACAGATGTTGAAGGCCCTTCATGAACTGTTTCATGGTGGCATCCCGGAAGAGTGCTGCCAATGGAGAGCCTCGAGGTTGGTAGGCCACTATGGCGGAGAGATAAACCTTCAGCAAAGGAAATACGAGTCCCTGCTGTCAGAGGTGAAGCAGGAAGCGGAGCACGGTACTGAGACCGACAGGCGATACCGGCTTGCCCCACGCCTCAGCAAAGGTCACGAACCGCCACCACTTGTAGGCGTAGTTGCGGCAGGTCGATTCCTTCCTGGCCGCAGTCAAGACGTCCTGTATTGCGGGATCGTCTAGGGTGTTATCCTCCACGCATACAGGGCCAGGAGCGGCAGGTCGGGGTGGAGAATGTGACCGTCCGAGTGGGACAGCAGGTCGGGTGCTGCCGGTAGCCTGAGAAGTCGTCCCCGAGCAGCCTCAAGCAGGGGCGCAAACCAATGCTGCCTCGGCCAGTACGGGGCGACTAGGACGACGTCGGCTTGGTCTGCCAGGATCTTGGTGACCACTTGGCCCAGGAGGGGAAACGCTGGGAAGACGCAGAGGAGCCCCTCGGTCCACTGGAACTGGAAGGCGTTGCCGAGAGAGTTCGGTCCCCGGCCGGCTCTCGAGCAGTACCGGCAGCACTTCCCGTTCGATGCGGTGGCGAAGAGGTCGATCGTGGGCTCACCCCAGCAGTGTCATATCAGACGGAATGCCTCGTCCGAGAGGGACCACTCGTGGTGGGAAGAGGTGTCCGCTGTGGTGTTCTCCTGACCAGCCAGGTGGACAGCAATCAAAGGGATCCGAAGCGACACGCACCACTCCCAGAGCTGGAGAGCAATGGTGAGAAGCGTGGTGGAATGGGTCCCTCCTTATCTGTTGACGTAACAGATGGCTGTCATGTTGTCCGTTAAGATGAGGACCATCTGTCCCGCAACCAGGTTGCGGAACGCCCTCAGAGCTTTCCCGATGGCAAGGAGCTCGAGGGCGTTGATGTGGAGATCGGTCTCGTCGCCAGTCCAGTGTCCCCAGACTCTGAGGTCATCGCAATGTGCTCCCCATCCGAAGAGGGAGGCATCCGTCGTGACCGTGAGCCGAGGAGTCGGCTGCCGGAAAGGCATCTCCGACAGGAGGTGGCGGTATGAGAGCCACCACAGCAGGGAGTGTCGTACCTGTGTCAGAAGCCGGAGTTGCAGCTCATGGTCGTCTCGGAGCAGGTTGAAGGCTCTGACAAACCAGTGTTGGAGTGGGTGCGCTTGCAGTCTTCAAAGGTACGTGACGGCCATGATGGAAGCCATGTACCCAAGGAGCTGCTGGATCCTCCTCGCCGATGTCATCGGGGTGTCGAAGGTAGCAGACGCGGCCCAGCGGAGGGTACGTGCTCATTCCAGGGGCAGGTAGGCTCTGGCTGAGACCAAATCCAGGGTCGCTCCGATGAAGTCGAGCACCCTCGCCGGCTCGAGGTGGGACTTCTTCGGGTTGACCCGAAGACCCAGATGGGTCAGGAGTGACAAAGTCCGTGAATGTCCGAATAGAGCTTGTTCTTGCAGGATGCGACCAACAGCCAATCGTCGAGGTACGGGAAGACAGTGATGCCTTTCGTCCGCAGATGGGAGACCACAGGGGCCATGCACTTTGTGAAGACCCTCGGTGTGGTGGAGAGGCTGAACGGCAGCACCCTGTATTGATAGCAGGTGCTGTCGATCGCGAACTGGAGGTATCTTCTGTGCTGCGGAAGGATGGAGATGTGAAAATAGGCATCCCGCAGGTCGATGGATGAGAACCAGTCTCCCCGGAGAAGGAAGGGGAGGATCGTTGACAACGTGACCACCTTGAACCTCCTGAGGCGGATGTATTTGTTCACCCCTCTGAGGTCCAGAATGGGTCACAAGGTCCCGTCCGACTTCGGTAGGGTAAAGTACCGGGAGAAGAAGCTGGTGGTAGTGGCTGAGGACAAGACTTCTTCGATGGCTCCCTTCTGCAGGAGGAACTGGATCTCTTCTAGTAGTGCTGGGCTGGCCTGGGTGGAATAGAAAACACCTCGTGTGGAATACTTGAGAACTCAATGACGTAACCAAGATGGATGATGGTGAGAACCCAAGAGCCTGTGGTGATTGAGTGCCATTCGGCGAAGTGTTTGGCCAGGCTGGGACGATCTTTGAGGGCTGCCGGCAGGTGGAATGTTGGCTGCAGAGGCATCCTGCGCATCCCATCAAAAGTGGGACTTGGTTCCTGATGACGACTTCTTAGACGAAGTCTGGTGGCTTTGCTGAGGTCGTCGTGAAGAGGACGTGGTGGAAGTCCTTGACAGTGCCGACCGAGGCGAGCACGGTTGGAAGCTTGACGAGGATGATCGTTGCCAAGCGGGTCGACAGGCATGACGGGACTGTTGAGGCTGACGGATCCCCATCTTCTTGGCCGTTAGCCGGGTCTTGATGATGTGGTCCATGGCCTCATCAGTCGATGCACTGAAGATACCCTTGCCATCAAAGGGGAGATCTTCAATGCGCTTTCGGGTGTCCTCTTGCAGGCCCGAGGACCGTAGCCAGGCGTAACAGCGCAAGGCTACGGAACCCACCATGACATGGGTGGCGTCCTCAACGGAGTGCCTGGAGGAGAGGATCTGCTGGTTTGCGAGTGCCACCGCCTCGTTGTAGAATTGGTTGGCACTCGGTCTGCTCTCTTCCGGGGCAGTGGACAAGAGTGGAGAGAACTTGTCCAGCAGGCTCTGGAGGTACGCTGCCAGACATGCTTGGGTTATCAGGGAGAAGGCTGAGTAGAATCTCCTCCCGAAGGTGTCGAGCCGGCGTCCCTCTCTGTCAGGCGGAGTCGTGTGCCCTGGTCCCTCCTTTGGTCTGGGTAGACTCAACAACCACCGAGTTGGGCTGAGGATGGTTGAACAGGAACTTAGCGTCCTCCCTCTGGGTCCTGTAAAGGTGTTCGAGCCGGTGTGGTATCGGCTGGGCGGAGGCCAGCTGGGCCCACAGATGTTTAAGGGCCTCCATCAGGGCGGGCAGGAATGGAGGTGGAGCTGTTGATGGTGGACGGGTGTCCATGTAGTGGAAAACCGGGTCCTGTACCGCCGGGGCCGGTTCCGCCACCTTGAGATCCAGGGCTGCTGACATTCGGAGGAGGATGTCCGAGAACTGCTTGACATCCTCGGGCGCCGACTCAGGTGCTGGGTCCCTGAAGGTTAAGGGTGGGGACTCGTGCGACTCCGGTGTTGACTCCTTGGAATCCAAGTTGGACTCATAATCCTGGGACGACGCTGTAGAGGAATGGTCCGGTGATCCATCCGGCGACTGCTCAGGCGATGGACGTCGGGACAATACCGAAAGGGTTACTGTGGGAGCGGCGATGGTGGTCTGCTTGGACAGTGGAGGCACTGTACTGGATGGTCGAGGAGGTGCGGCCCTTGTTGGAGGGATCACCGCAGGCACTGGGTGTTGTATGGGCGACCGTGGTAGTAGCGGCTGTGGTCTGCACCGGAACAGCCTCCGATATCAGGCGGGACACTGTGGAGGTGACCCATGGAAGTGGCTAGACGGCCTGGTAGTGGGGCGTGTGCTCACGGGACCGGCGGTGGTGTGGTGATCTTCGAGGTGAGCGTGATGACGAGCGCTCACATCGTGAGCAGTAGTCCCCACGTGACGGTGAACAGGAGCAGTGGTAAGGCGACCACTGCCTCACATCGGGATGATAGCGGTCCCAATATGAAGGTGAGTAGGACCTATACGAGGCCGGGTACCCCCTCCAGGCTTGTTCTTGCCCATACCTCATTGCATGGGATGCTGAGGAATAGGGTGAGTCTCGGGGAGACAGGGACCATCCGAGGTAGGCTTCCCGACGTAGTGGGGACGGTTGTCTGACCCTGCGCTCTGGGTAGTCACCATGTTCCAGGTAGGGTTCCCTCTGCTCTGGGTAGGCCTCCGGATGATGCGGGGAGGACTGCTTGACCCGTCGCTCCGGGACTGGAGAGGCGCTTCTACCATCAGATCCTCGAGAATGGCATGAGGTTTGGAGAGCTGCCGGAATGTCCCCCGGGCGGGCCGCCATTTCAGGGCGTCTGGGCGGAGGGACCACAGCTGTAAGCACAGGCGGATCGAGTTGTGCCGCAGAGCCAGCAGTCTCGTCAGCATCGGAAACCTCCAGGACCTCCTGGGGTTCCGATTCCTCCTCAGGGTCGTCGGGGAGTTGGGTCGGAGGAGGAGTAGGAGGCGCCGGTCTAGCTGGAGATCCGCGCTTATCCTTCCTCCTCCTCTTCTTCTTCCTCTCCTTTTTGGGCTCTGAAGTCGCAGGATGCTTGCATTGAGCCACTGTAAGCATCTTCTTCAGCTTGGCACCCTGCAAGGCCGCAGGGGCCTCCCTGGATGTTGAAGTCAACGGGGCCGACGAGATCTTAGGGATCCTCGGTAACAAAGAGGCCCTATGCGACGGTACTGAGCCCGGTACCGTCAGGGTAGTCGGATCGGCGGCCGCTGAATCTGATGGAAGCGTGGTCACAGGTCGGCTCAAGGAAGGTTTCGACATCCTCAGGACGGAGTCGAGTCTTGAGCCGATAAAGACTGCTCCCAGCAGAAAGACTTGAGGCATGCCAGGCGGTTCCTCAGAGTCTGGGATGTGAACTCTCTGCAGATTGGGCAGGCCTTGGTGTTGTGGGCCTCACCCAAACACAGGAGACACTGGCTGTGTCCGTCAGAGAGAGCGACCTTACGACCACACATCTGGCAAGGTTTAAACGGAGCCGACATAGAAATGAGGAGAAAATGGAGAAGAAGGAAAGCGATGAGTCGAAGACGAAGGCGAGATGAAGATGAAGACGAGAAAGGGGGGGTGGCAAGTCGGGGATTATAAGTTCCGAAGAAATCAACAAAAATCAACAAAACCGGTCCAAAATCCAAAGACAAAACCGTGTATCCGAATCCGAGTCGAGAAAACCAGAAGACTTGCAAGAAAAATGGCCAAGAAAGCAGCAACCAAGCTCTGAACCTCCGGCAGATGAGAAAGAACTGAAGGGAGACCGTTGCTCAGCGGGCTGAGCATGCCCAGTAGAGGCATGGGGGGAGGGGTTCCCGCCAAGCTACTAAGCTCTAGAATTTTCCAAACGGTACCGCGCATGCGTGAAAGCTCCTAGTGTGTGAGGTACAGAGACCATGAAGAAGAACCACTGTTCTAAATCATTTGGAGGACAGCTTCAGCTGAGCCAGAAAGGTTAAATGAGACTTCCAACAAATTTGTATGGCTCACAAGCTTTGCTTGCTGAGTGCCAGCTTCACAAGATATTCTAGCAAACAACAAACAGCCTATGCTTTTCAAATTGTAACAGTTCTTCCTGCAGCTGATCAATGCAATGCTCTGGAACTTATCAAGTCAATGCATTTTAGCTAAGTATATGGCTTGCTGTACCTTGAAGTTGGGCATTTTGAGTGTTTTGATGAAGTTCACGCAGAAAGCAATTCCCAAGATATCTTGTAAAATCCAAGCCCAGCTAAAATAAAAATGAAATTGTTACACTTACACACAATGTTCTAGATTTGCTAGCTGAAAGCCTGAATCCTATTGATAGTTCCAATTAAATTAGATGCATCAAATCTATTACTGAGTGGTGAGCCAATACTTATGTAAATCTGACTAATTTAGTAGGTCTACTCTACTCGGGACTAACAACAAGATTCAGGCTGAAGACACCTACTCAGGAGAAAAGCCTACTGAACAGGCTGGGAGTTACTTCTGGAAAAACATACATAAGATTTCACTCTAAGACTGAAAATAACACAGACTCACATTGTAGCAAATCTTACTGATGCAGTTACTGATGCCCAACCCCGTTCCTCCCATGTGACAACTTTTATCAGACCATCCATGATAGCTAGTGATATTGTGTTCTAGTCCAACTCATATGGAAGGGATGGGATTGATAAATTGAATGTTACCCCAGAGCACCCCAACCTCTGGGGGCAGCATTTAGTGAGGTAAAACAGTAAGTGTTATAGCCAGTATGGGGAAGAAAGTGCTTTTGTTGATTCATTTATTTATACAGAAGTAAGCAGACATTTTGAACTGTTATTGCCACTAGCTCCAGCCAGCACAACAACTAGGCAGGATCATGTGAGCTGTCTTAAACATCTGGAGAACCCCGGGTTGTTAATCTCTGATTCAGTACATTCCACAAGCCACATGCCTTCAATCATGGAACTCAATGTAGACACAGGGATTCCAGGTGCTTATCACCTAGACACAGAATAAATCAAGAACTATTTCATTGAACTATCTGGATTAGCTTATTTTAGAGGAAAGAAATACTGAATTCTTCACTTACCGATTTTCATTCCGGAACACAGCCCAAACAACAGATATTGCTATGCAAAATATAGCAAGGAAAAAGAGGCGCACTTCAAGAAATTTGTTACAGCAAGGAAATCTAAAAATAAAATTTCAAATAAATATCTGTAGAATCAGAAGCATGGCTTTTATGCATATTATAAGGACCTACAAGTATACTTTAAGAGAACAGAATGCTGAACAGTTCCATCTATTCATCTGAAGTGGATTGTGACAATCAAAAGCTCATGCAAGGTTATTAAAATATCTGAACAACTAAAATGGTTAGTTTGTACATATGCACACTAATCTAAATCTTTAATTAAGTACACTAACACTGTACACTGGGATTTACACAATTGCACTGCGATATTATTTATATACTCATAAACAGAATTCACTGAACTTCACTGTAACTGCAAGAAGCTTCCACTTTTTTACATTTTGAGCTTTAGATTGCCTGTAAATACCAAGAACTGAATCAAGACTTTCTCAGTACAAAATGTTAAATCTAATATTAGTGCGACCTAGAACAGATCCAGTGAAATCAATATGACTTATTACAACCAAAATGTCTATCAATTTCAAACGTGTACTTGAGGTTGGACTAAAGCTGCATTTACCCCAAGGCTAAATCTACTTTACTATTGAACTACACACAGTGTTTTCCTTGTAACTCCCCAACTCATGGAATAAAACAATCCCGATATCCATTTGCCTTGCAGAATGTTTTCTCTTTTGTAAAAGGCTTCTTGTAGAGAAAGCCATAATGGTGTTTTAGAATAGATTCTTGATCTATATCTCTTCCAAGTCTTTAATACTGCCCTTCTTATAAAATGGTTATTGAAGTCTCTGTGCACTAGATCTTTATTATATCCAATATATGCATGCTAAGCCTTCTCCTTCCAACATCAAAAGTCTATTATTCGTCAGCTTCACTCTTTCTCTAAATCAGAGCTTTCCAAATGGCGTGTTGTGACATGTTAGTGTGTCACCTGAAGGGTGTAGGTGTGTCATCTCCCTGGACTGAGAATGAGCCCCCTACCTGAGCCTTGGAACTGTATGTTATACGTTATAAATAAATCATATCTTTTAAAAAATATAAATGAAAGGTTTTCATGATATATGTTGTGCTCTCATACATTTCGTTATTATAATTTAGGTACGTACGCAGATCTCTTACAAGGAATAAATTTAACTCCAGTTTGCTAGTAAAACTGAATTACTGTGTCGCAAAATGATGCGTGTCTAAAAAGTGTGTCACCAACATGAAAAGTTTGGAAAGTTCTGCTCTAAACCATTCTAAACAGCATGCATGGAAGTAAAGTCTTAAATTATGCTAAAGCTTGGGAAAAAAATAGAAACCTTCACTGAGGAAGACTGGGAAATAAAATTGTTTGATACTGCATTAATGGACAAACTAACAATACTACTTAGAGGTATCCCCCTTGATAATTTAGTTGAAAAAATGGGACCCAGTTATCTCTTATTTTAGAAGCAAATGGGGAGACTTGACAATAGCGAGTTTTACGTATCGAAGATTAAGATAACGATAAAACTTTAAAATATACTAAATATAAGAATTTATCTTTTTTCTTTCCTATTATTTAAGGTGTATTGGAAATGTCATAAAGGATGTAAAAATAAGTAGGATTCTATTTTTGTCTAAATTAGTAGAGTCTTGTTGATATTTAAATGTTAGTGAACATAGATCCTCATTTATATGTGCAGTATATTAATATAGGAACAATCCAATGAGGAAGTAATGTGAAGATGGTGAAGACTGGGAAATTGAATGATCAAGAGATGGTTGATAGATTGTATGTATGATATATATTTACATTTTTGCTGAGGCTTTCCTTTTAGATTTTTACTCTCTAGTTTTATAAACCTTAATGAAAAAGAAAAAAAATCCAGATACTTCATAATACCATTAAGCAATTTAACAGTCAGTCAATAATGATTCATTCTTGCCTGGGATCTTTTAAGACTAACAGAAAATGTATGGGGCTTCAATTAGTTTATTAGCCATGATGCAAGCCTCTATCTGGCACTGATAATGGGAACTGATTTTGGAAGAATTACTAGCAGGTGTTTGTAGAAAGAATGAGATGGAGAAAAGGTGGAAGGTTCCCTTTTCATGTAATAAATTGAAATATTTAACAAATTATGGAAGGCAGAAAACCCATTTTTATAATGTTCTTTCCATTCTATAAAATCATCTTTAAAACAACTATCCCATATTTCAAGGGAAAACTAATACAAAATAAATGCAGTAAAATGAGACATACAGTACAAGTAATACTGTTCAACAGCAAAAAAAATATTTAATTTCCTAAGTTAGAAGTCCAATAAAATACGACCAGTCTCATAAGTAACAAAGCTATCTTAAAAAGTTATCGTGCGGAATAATTAACCATACCTGCAGCGTCCATATGGTATTTTTCTAACTAGGGCAGAAAGACAGTTGTATAGGCTCATTGCAGATGCCAAGCAGAAAACCACAATAACAACATATACTAGACATGAAAGAAAAAGGAGGACAAATAAATTGTTAAGACTTCAGATATCCAAAGCATATAACCACTCATCATTCAGCAAAGAAAACAAATATTTAGCCAAGACAGATATTTCTAAGCATGTTCTTTCAGATAAAGTCCCACTAAATCAGTTGAGTTCAATAGCTAGGTATCAAGTCTGGGACTGTAACCACTATTGCATTTATGCATTTTTTCTTAGGAAATATATGGGTTTTTTTCCAGACCTAAAGCAAAACTACAACAGAGTAATAGGACAGTGCAATAGTTACTTGAGTCAGAGGACCTCTAAGCTCATATGTCTCCTTTTCCCTCATAGGCCAATCCCCTTCCATCCATCCAATTTTGAATTCCACTGACAACATGATCCCATTTGAGCATCATCCAAGCATCATTTCAAGCCCTTTACAAACTTCTGACATGGGCCCACTTCTTATGCTTCCATCGAAATCCTTCATCCTTTAAATACAATGCCATGAGCTGTGGAAAAATGTTTAATTCTGAAAGTACTGCTACAATATGAAAAGCATTAATCTTTTCTACATTTATTTAATAACAACACTTAAGCCTGAGAATCCTATAAATCTGTCAACAACTCTATAATTTTTTGCTCATTACTAAATGGATTATCCTATCAACATCTTGATTTTTTAATTCTATTAGGCCAATCGTGCTACAAACGTTAGCTCAACTTTCAGGTTTATTTGTATGGTCTTTCCATTGCACAATCACAAATTATTGCCACTCCAAACTGACCTAGTTAATTTTCTTTTGCAGGTTCACACTCTATAAAGAAGATGGCTATGAATTTTAGACATTCTTTCTCGATTATGGAATGCCCGCAGTGTTTGGAGGCTACTGATTTGCTGAAATTTCTTTCAACTTCTGCCACACATAGTGGCAGGATACAAAAGACCCACAGGGCTCTACACATTTTACTGAAAATTAGTTGCAGTTATTTCTTGCAAATCTCACTTAATAGTATAAGTATGAATAGTTAATATTTTTTCAAATAACTAGACTCGGGAGATTCTCAAAAAATTGGAAGATTTTCAGAAATATATCTGGGATACTAGTGAAGTAGACATTTACAAGCCACAGATATGATCTATACTTTATTCTCAGTTGACAGGAATCGTAAGTCCAACAATGCCTCTCTTGACCTGTGGGGTTCCTAGTAAAATACACCTCCCGATATGGAGGCTCTGGGCTCATCACACTCAGCCACAGCTTACTCATCTGCCCAGCCAGTGATGAGCAATAATAATGACTTCTCTCATATGCTGTAATATGAATTAGTACATGTGAAGTTAGTACATGTGAAGAACTTAGGACCCAAAGTACTCCATAAAGGTTGACTGTTACTCTTACGCTTAAATGGACAGATCTTTTTGCATTAAAAGTGAAGTAGAGTCCCAGGTCTTTCTAGATTTCCTTGCTCTTTAGTTTGAAAGTGACCTACCTTAAAGAAATGAGGAAACGCAAGTAGAAACACTCTCTAAAGAGTTGCAGTATACTTGGTAAGAGGATGTTAAGAAGAAAGTTTGCACTCCTTCCTTGATAGCTTCCATCTCCAATCCAGACAAATGTCTACCATGTTAGCAAGGTCTACCACATAAATACATGCATCTTCTTACCTAGCCATTTGTAGAAGTAGTACATCAAGACTAGCATAACACAACAGATGGCAACAAAGAGAACAACTGTCAAAGGAGTTAAAGTAACATTTTCCTCATTCTTTGATGAGTCACGGCTTCCTGTGCTTGGGACCACCTTCAGATTCTCACTGTGAGTGTAAATACAAGCAGTTAGAAACCAATACAATTGCACATACAATTTTATTAAGTGCCTGCAAAACCACTGGGATCCTCAAAATTTAGCAATTGCTTAAGATTTTCCTCTTTGTGCCTTGCCTATGCATGGTTAAGGACAAACACCACAAAGACATGAATTTCAGACTTTATCAAAGCGATAGTTTCAATGCAGTCCTACCAATGTGTATTCAGAAGTATGACATGTTTTATGCAGGCCTGTTTATGAGTGCATTCATGAGTAAATATGCCTCAAAAGTTAATAAATGATAATTGGGATAAAAGTTATTTTCTAACGTTCTTCTAATGGGGCCACTTTTAGCACAACATATGGAAAATGCTCTCAGAAACTGAATCAATCAGATGGACTCTTCAGGAATAATCCACCAGGATCTCCTATGTTTTCCCAGACTTCATGCTATTCCTCCACCAGCACCACTCAAAAAGTATTTGTGTAAGGAAAGGCATTATGTTGAAGGAGCTAAGAAGTATTAAAACTAGTAAATGTGATATAAAATTTTCCTTAGATTGCACAATCTTGCACAAACAACATTGCACAATCTTGAAATGTTTAATATTTTACATCAAAATATACAAAACCAGATGAGAACTTTTTAGGCCACTCTTGCCTCGCTAGTGTCCATTACCTAGTAACTATGAATTTTAATCAAATAGGAAACGAGCAAACAAAACATATTAAATCAGCTGAAGAATACAGTTCCCAGCATGGGGCTATGCCAAGGATCACTCAACAAGAATTCTTCATGCAATTTAAAAATACTTTGGCTATGGAAGTAGAAGAGGACGTTTTATTTCCCAATGTGAAAATGGCCTGTCCATTTTAAATACCTGCATAAAATGTACTTGATTTTATTTCACCTTGCAAAATTCCTCCAACCTGATTACTTAATCCCAAGGTTGCTATAAAGTTCTGAAATGTACCTGACAAGAATGGCAATCATAACTGCTGAAATCTCCCAGCATTTAGAACCTGGCTGTCTCTAGCACCAAATATGAGAATCTCTTCTGTAATAGGACAGCTGAGCAGCAGAATAAACAGTATACCCAGAAAATCTTTCATCTTTCGCTGGATCACAATACACGGCTTACTCAGTCAAGATTTGACACTCGCTACCCTTGGTTCACATACAAAGAAAAATCTACACAATAAGATGGCAGTTGCACCTTCCCAACCTTCAGCTTGAGACAGCTGTTCCTCTGTACTTTTTTCTTCTGAGCAAGCTCCAGTCCCTTACAGTTGATATATTTACTTTGAAGTAGTAAAAATGGAGTGCGAAAAACTTGCAAATAAAACAAAACTGAAGTAGTATGTAATTATACCTGTGAGAGGAATTTAAGGCAAGGTGAAAACTTACAGCTCTGCCATTCCACTCCAGTAGCCTCCCAGTGACACACAGAGAACTGCAATTGCAAAGATGATGGCCATGCTGTAGTCGAATTTTGGTAAAGGTGGTGAATATAGTGTCACATTAACATTTTTTCCAAGAGCCTGAAAATTATGAACGTATTGGTTAGAAATGTCTAGTCATATAGCAGAAAGTCAAACAGCAGAAAGTTCCCACCCTTCCCACCTGAATGCTAGACACAGCTATAGTGTCTCTGGCAGTCAGTGAACTTAGGCAAAGTCATACTGATGTTTCTGAAGAAGGAATAAACTCTTTATATTTCATTACTGGCCCATGATTCTGAAAAACAGTACTGTATCAGTAAACATAGCCTTTAAGTATATTCTCCAGGCATTTTTGCTTCATTAACTCATCTGCTTACACACAGGTATGTTAGGTACTTTTGCACAGGAACCACTCTGAAAATAAAAAAGGGGTGGTAGTACAACTTAAAGCATGAATTCTTGATTTATCCAAAGCTCTCCTTTGCCATCTTAGTTATCTGATGGTGAATCTTCCTCATATCAAACCCCATACCTAGCATGGGCTCCCTGAAAACAACAGAAATGGCCAACTTGACTGGGCAGAGATGGGACACTCTAGCACAAATGCCAAAAGTGTAAGCTTCCACTCTAATCGTCCTGGGAAGTATATAAGTTCTCTCTAGCTCCCTAGGTGAGTTTGCCTATGACAACTTCCCCACCCTCCCTCCCTCAGTTTTAGCTATACAGTTGGCCTTCCACATTCGCTAAAGTTGGGAGTGCAGGGCCTCTGCAAAAGTGGAAAAACCGCAAATATCAAAATGTGAGTGTGTGTCTGTGGGAAGGGAGTTGAGGCATGGTAGCGGGAACAGGCACTCTGGGTCCAGGCCAGGGAAAGGAGAGGAAAGAGGATGGGGTAGCACAGTGGCCCTATACTTCCTTTCTCTCACCCATCTCTTTCCTTCTGCAGGTGGGGCATCAGGACAGCGTTTCTGGTGCTGAGAAATTGGGCTGTCAGCCATCCACACTTGGTCAGGCAGCAGTTGGTGGAGAAGGAGGAAGAAGACCAGAGGCGTTTTTAAAAGGGCTGCACAGCTTGACTGGAGCCACTGAGAGCGAGGGTTCCCCAGAAAAGAAGCTTTGAGGTAGGAGTGCAGGAGTTTGGGAAACTTGCAAATAAGCAAATCTGTGAAAGTTAAACCAGCAAATATGGAGGGTCAACTGTATATGCAGATTCCAGCATAGTTACACTGCAATGGTTCCTAATTTTGATATGTTAATGTTTTATGTGTGCCAAAACTTTGGGAGTGACAGTTTGTGTACAGGGGGAGTGAGACCTGCAACCCCATTTCCCCACTTTGGAGAATCTCCTTGAGGAATCTTAGAGGTGAGGCTTTCCGGGCAGGCCTAGCTTGGGAGCCTGTCACCACTTCTTCATTCCCAAGTGGCAGCGGGAAGCACACAGTGGCTTCTGGTTCAGTGGGTCCCGGTTACCAACCTCCTGTGGATTTTCCCCCAGAAAACAGACTGGGGTGTCATTAGCAAGTCATCTGGATATCTGGATCCACGCTCTATGTTGTGCCTAGGCTCGAATAACCATAAAGCTGTGACAATTTCAACTCTAACATTAACTCTTATGTGTGTTAATGGGAGCCCTGTCACCTGAGCTCTCCCCATTATCAGTATCCCAAGAAGTCTTAGAGTAGGACAAGGCAGAGCTAGATTTTAATGCCTATTCAATCTAAAAAGGTCACTAGATGACCTTGGCTCACCCACTGGCAGTAATCATGGGTCAGTTACTAAAGAAGCCAACTTTATGCCACAAGTTCAGAAGATAGCTTTTCATATTAACCACTGCTTAGTTTGAACCAGGATCCTGTCTGTAAATATTATACTAAGTCAGATTTCCTTAAAAGTCAAACTAGATTCTGTCAAAGTACTTGTGGTTGCATTGGAGGAGGCAGAAAGCCAACCAGCTACTTTGCTTGGACTTGTTCAGGCTCATCCACACAGTACTTAAAACTGTGGTTCAGTGTCACATGCTAATGCAACTACAGTCTATGTCTCTAACCTACATCACAGAGTTTTAAGACAAATACAAATAGATGTGAAAATCCTACACAGAGGAAGAGAGGAATAAACATGCAGTAGTATTTTGGTTTTTTTAAAGAGACCGATATCTTCTCTGATATATGAAAACTTACCTTACTGGACACCTAGAGAAAATTCTCACTAAACAAGAGCGAGGCCATTTACAATCCTGTGGCAATGCTAAAACAAAAATAGCCAGTTTTCATCTTCAGTATTCCTCTAAGAAATTATCCTCTTTTCTTAGAGGATTCCATTTTTTCCTCCTTTATCCTCCACTTTATTCTCTCTTCTTACTCTAAAACATGTACATGATTTATTGGCTATGAAATAATGAGACAAGTATGGGGACAAGTGGGGAAATGTTATCTACTAAAAGATGTAATATTACAAACCCAAAGGCTAAGAAATGTTAAACTATTGTATGAAAACAGCAAGAAAGAACGGATTAAAATAAGCAGCAACAAAAAGGTTCTTAATTCCAAGTACAATCTGCTTTGGTTGTTCAATGACCTAAGTGCATTACAATCCTTCCACTCTCACCACACACTGTCTGAAAGAAAATGAACAAATGACACTTTTAGCTCCTGTAACCACTGTTCTATTCAATGCCTTCTGCTGTTCTACATCAGTCTCGAGGTACTATTATAATTAATTTCATACTGTATAAATACTGTAAAACTCTTAATTAAGGAGGTACAAGCTGCTTGTTTCTTGGGAGCTATTTCATACAAAATCTCTTTTCCTTTTTCTACTCAGGAACATATTGGAGTAGATGAAAAACAAATTATTAAAGGAAAAGCACGACTCAGAGTGAAAACAGAAGGAGTGCTCTAACAGGGTATTTTGTAGTGTCAAAATAAGAAGAGTTTAAAACAATTCTACTTGTAAGGCCCCGCTTTGGGGGTCCCCAATATCAGTATGGTTTGGATGGGCACCACAACTAATTGGCATCATATGTAATTGGCAACACATTTTATTGGCTCTGATATCAAATTCAAGCCTGAAAGGTGACAGAGAGGTCAAACTGAGCAAGGGAAAGAATTTGACTGTAAATGTGAGAAGCACAGGTCAACTTCAAAATTCCTCCAGGTAAGACTTGAGTCATTTGTCAGGCAAATGCACACCATTCCTGTGGATAATAGGCTTAAATAGAAGCTGGACTTTTCCAAGGAATCCAACTGTGAGGAGCCTTCCAGGACACTGACTGATAGTTATTCATCCCTTGTACACCTGGATTCTTTTGTCTGTCCTCACAGCACCCACAACAGACAGCTACTACAACATTCATCATGTCTTTGTCAATCAAAGCACTAAGCCCATCAACAGGCGAAAGACTCATTGTCCACAACGGTTCCCTTTGTCTTGCATCCGGAACCTTCACAGCCACAAGCCATTTTCAGGGTACAAATACCCCTGATTTGAGGAGGCCCAGTTACTCTGTCCATCTGGCTCCTGAATGAGAACTGTCCTTAGGTCCTACCTAAGCCAAAATACATTTCTGCTCTTCACTACTCTTCTGGACTGGTAATTATAAATCCCCCCAAATCCCTCAGCCTCTCTATAATTTTTCCTCTCATTCTCTTTCAGCTAGCTCTCATGTGAATGTGTGATTGTGTGTATCTTGTGTGCATGCATGAATAAAATCATTTTATTAGACAATTCTGCTTGGTTTTTGGCCTGGCCTAACCCCGTAAAAATTTGGTTTAAAGATCTCGCTAGGTTACCCTGCCTCTTGTAGTGCTAAAGCTTGTGCTCTGGCTAATTCCCATTCCCCATTATTTGGTGCACACTGAGGTGTCCCTCACGGGGCCCCAGAAATCAGGGTAACATACTCCTTGCAATAAAACTGAAAATACAACCAAGTATGTTTGGACTCAACAATCAATCAGAATTCCAAGAATCATGGCTTACAAGCAGAGAAGCTGGTTCAGGCATCACAATAAATAAACCATAATAATAAGAAGAATAAGAATAAAAGAAAGTATATTGTTTGTTTAGCATTTCCACTTGCAAAAGGAAGTGGCAGTAGCATCCACCAGCAAGCTCAGTGATTTCCAGTCTAAAGAATTCAGGCTTACCTTTGTAAATTAACTCATTGGATAAAACCAGGGTAGCAAATATTGGCTATAAACTAGCTGAAACTAACTGTAGTTCACTGAACAAAATATAGAAATATGGGGTGAAAGGAAGAAAAAGTCTTAACTATAAAACCAAAGTCAAAAATCCATCTTGCAACAAAGCAAACAGTAGTGAAGGTTACTTACTAGTTTCAAATCGATTATATTCTCATTTCTTATAAGTGCAACCGGGATTGTGAGATTTTGTGTCTTGTTACCATATGGAGTAGTCTAGAAAAAGGAAACACGTAATGTAACTGCTTTACTGAATTCTATCTAAATGTATAAAGAAACACACAAACACACTGCCAGGCCCAAAGTATTCACTATCAGGAGATGCAGAAGTGTTGTTAATTAGTGTCTCTCTCCAGACATTTCTCTGGTAACTAGTAACTATAGAAAAGCATGAAGCTAATATGATGGCATCACATTATCGATTTTTTTCAACTATGTATCAGCAAGGAAATAAATGAAGGAGACACAGGATATCAATCACACATTCCTTGAAAGATGTAGTCCAGGTGTTGCCTCCTGCTTTTAAAAATTGCTACATTCTGAATTTCTAGACTGGACTGTTGCCAGTGGATTTTTTTAGAACATTTTTCATTTAGATCTACTGAAGCAGGATTTACTATTTTTTCAAAACTTTTATTTAACAAAGCTAAAAATTACGCAATGTTTTTATGCAGCATCTACAGTTATCTCAAAAGTCAAATGAACTTCAAAAGAAACAGCTGCCAGGTTTTAAAAATACATTTCTTGAGTAACATGCAGTTCTTCCTGAATGTAAGTATCACACTGACTGAGCCTTGGACTTTGGCAAGCCTCCCTCCTCTTACTTTCTCTTTTGCTTCTTGTGAAAAGAAGCTTCTGCTTTTAATTTTAACTTAATCTCAGTTTCTTGGTTTGTTCTTAAAAAATTCTTTAAATAAACTGAAGTTTAGTTTGAATGTCATGAGACAGGGAAGTTTTTTAAAAAGAGACAAAGTAAAACAGAAAAGAACAAAGGAAAGAAGCAGCTCTTTTCCTGGCTTTTCCAGGCAGCATTATCATCAAAATTCCATTATCTTTCATAGTTATAAGTGTGCATATTTATGTAGAAAAAACCTGCATACTAGATGGAAGTCTGCTCTGAGCACCAAAGAAACTTGATATCCTTCCAGCTGAATCGTTAGGAAAATTGGGTGCATGCTGTACTACAAATACCACTTTCCTCCAATACCATGCAGAAGAGGGATGGCCGGCTTCCAATTTGTCACGTGGGTTTCGGGCTTTGAAGCCATGTTCTATTAGTATTTTCTCTGACATTTCGCCTGCATCTGTGGCTGGCATCTTCAGAAGATCTGAATATCAGATCCTCTGAAGATGCCAGCCACAGATGCAGGTGAAATGTCAAGAGAAAATATTAACAGAACACAGCCTCAAAGCCCGGAAAACCCACAACAACCTATCGATTTCAGCCATGAAAGCCTTCAGCTTTCATATTCATATTCATATTCTCCAGATATCCATGGAATTACAGACTTAGAAAGGACCACAATACAACCACCCGCCATGTAGGTACACACAACGAAAGCACTTCTGAAAGATGCCGATCCAAGCTCTCCTTAAAGACTTTCTAAAATGGAAAGCCAACCACCTTCTGGGTCAGTCTATTTCATTGTTGAAGAGCTCTTACACTCAAAAAGTTCTGTCTAATGTTTAAGTGAACTCTCTTTCTTATAATCTGAACCCATCAATTCCAGTTCTAGTTCTAGTCTCTGGAGCAGCAGAAAACAAGCTTGATCCATCTTCTACATGACATCCCTTCAGGTATCTAAATATGGCTATCATGTCATGAGGAAGCCAGCGTGGTATAACAGTTTGAGTGCTACAAAACAACCCTGAATGCCAGAGTTTGATTCCCTGCTCATCCATGGAAACCCACTGGGCCTTGGGTGCATCAAACACTCTCAGTCCCAGAAAACCCCATGACAGGTTCACCTTAGGTTTGCCATATAAATCAAAAACAACTTAAAGGTACACAATAACAGCAATCATATCACCTCTCAGTCTTTCTTATCTTTTCCATGCTAAACATATTCAGCTCCCTATGCCACTTCTCACAGATCCTGACTTTCAAATGTTTTACCATCCTGATCACCCTCCCCTGAACATGTTCCAGCTTAGGAATATCCTTCTTAAACTGTAGTACCCAGAACTGGACACAGGATTGCAGGTGAGGTCTGATCAAAACAGAATAGAGTGGTACTATTTTTTCCTCAATCTAGACAGTATATTCTTGTTGATACAGTCCATAATCGCACATCTTTTTTGGCTGCTGCATTACATTGCTGACTCATGTTTAGCTTGTGGCGTATTAAGACACCTAGATCCTTTTCACATGTACTGTTATTAAGCTAGGTGTCATCCATCCTTCATTTATCCCTGTTGTATTCATTTTGTTCCTGCTCTTCAGTCTACTAGGGAAATTTTAAATCCTGATCTTCTCCTCTGGGGTCCTTCTTAGCCCACCAAATTTGGCATCATTTGCAAATTTCAAAAGCCATGCCCTCTATTCCATCATAAAAGATACTGATTTGGGAACCAAAGGAGTATTTGGTCTTAAGGACAGCCTGAGGTATACAGTGTAACACCTTAGGTAGGTTTCATTATTGCTTGGCAACCCTATGAATCCTCCAAGATGAAAGAAAGGTTGAATAAACTAAAGAAAAATTTTGCTACACAAATTTATTTCCTCGAGCATAGTAAAGAACCATATAAAATTGGTGCTGTTTAATATTAAAGCCTTCTTGGTTACATAATAAGTGTGTTGAGGGACCCCACCATACCAAAGATAAAAAAGGATTATGTAACAGTGGAGAGTCGAATCTCTCAGCTTCTTGCAGCTTTCTTATTTCACATGATATGACTGCAGCAAACAAAGAGATGAAACCACAGGACCACTCCACTGGCTCTGCTGACACAGCATCCCCATTTGACTTCTCTTTCTAAACCATTTTCACTGAAGCTGACCATTATAAGAATTTTAGAACATTAAGTACCAGTGCTCATGGCTCATGTTTCCTTCTTTCCTCTTCCCTCCTCATCCCTTTTTCCTTTTTAGATTGCATCTTTTGTGGTTTAAGAGTAAGGGCAGGTAGAGGCCACCATATTTGCTGCAGATCTTCCATATGCAGCCTTTTTGGGTGAGCAGTGGGAGGGTCAAGTGCTTATAATGATATAATGATAATAATGAACATTACCTCTAAGTAAAACTATTTGCCTATTGTACCATAGTTTGAATATCGGATAAATCATGCATGTTAGAACTTACCAAACCAGTTTCACTGGCAATCAGAAGAATTTTAGCACCTAGGCTTTGAGCAATTCCTGCCTTTTCCACAAAAGTGCAGTTTCCCCGCATTGCTACAACTGCTTTGTTCTTGATGTCATGGGTAACCTCAGACTGACTGCAAAGTAATTTAGGGGTCAAAATT
The DNA here is from genome assembly GCA_948472985.1 of Iguana delicatissima. Taxonomy (NCBI): domain Eukaryota; kingdom Metazoa; phylum Chordata; class Lepidosauria; order Squamata; family Iguanidae; genus Iguana; species Iguana delicatissima. The sequence continues at coordinate 37,632 of CAOKZL010003915.1, forward strand.
TCCAATCTTGTATAAGTCTAAAAGAGAAAAACCAAGCCTGTAATATTTAAAAAGCACAGGTGCAAGAAAACTCAGAATAAAGTTTAACAGTTATTTTAAATTGTTGGAAAGAGAGGCAATGAAATTCCTGACTCTGCAATATGAATTTAAAAACCCCTAGTATCATAGCAAACGTAGCCTCAGAAGCATGTTTAAAATTTCTAGTAAATAGAATGCTAATGCAGTATTCCCCCTGGTGTGCTAATTCTCTGCTCACAAAGGATTTCTTTAAGAGGATGTTCATGACTGTGATGTACCAGTCACAATCTAAAACTATTCTACCATTTCTAGATTTAAACCACTTCATTCATTTCGCTTCAACCTGAAAATCTTTATTCGATTTTTTTCTAGCAAAACCATATCTTTATATTGCCAAAGTTATATAAGTTAGCATGCACCCACAGGAAGCTAAACACTTTTGACACAATGGCATAAAACATGTTATTAGTCCTTACTAGAGCAGACCCACTGAATCAATGGGATTTACCTATGTGTTGACTGAATTAATCAACAGCTGAATTAATGGGTCTGCTCCAATTGGGATTAACCAACAGGATGCCAAGCAATATTTTCCTATTTGAAACTTATCAAATGAAATCTTAGGAAATATGAGAGTATAAATACTTACAATGTTATTTAAAGTACTGGGAAGAGATGTCCAATTGTTATTATAATATATACAGTAGTCCCTTGTTAATTGAGGATCATCATTCTTAACTGCATGCAAAATTCCTTCTTGGGCACTCACCTATAAATTAAACAAAATCTTTTTTTTTCTGCTTAAACCATAAATTAAAAACGTTTACTTAAGACTTAAATAATCTACTTCCATTTCAAAAGGGTATAGATGTAGTCAAAGACATAAGGCATTCTCCCAACATATCATCGCTTACATACATTTATTCAGTACTAGGAACCCAAGACTGCTTTCAAATAAGTATCAGAGACAGAGTGAAAACAAACATACAAACAAAAAGTACTAACAAAATTAATGGATATTTTCTTGGCAAGTTTCATTCAGAGGGAATTTACCATTGCCTTCAAGACTGAGAGAGTGTCATTCCAACCCTGGTCTCCCAGAGTCTAAGTCCGACACTCAAACCATTTTACCATTCTGGCTTAAACATCTAACCCACCTTTTATTCCTATGGGCTCCATGGAAGCCTACACTCATAAGAATATAATAAAATAAGCATACCCCAACCTACCACAAAGAAGCAACAAGATCATAGAACTATCAAACAAAACAAAGGTAATAAAAACTAATATAAAATGCCTGAGGAAATATTGATTAGGTACAGAAAAGACTGCAATGCCAGTGCTAGTTGTACTTTAGTAGGGAGGCTGTATCTGAGTTGAGATGCCAACACAGGAACAGCCCTCTCTCGTATCCACACATAACAGACCTCACCAAATGAGAAGGCCGTCCCCTGAAGATCTGTCAGCACAAGTAGGAAGACATTGGAAGAGGTACTTGTTTAAGAGGTACTTTACAATGAGCAACAAACCTTGAATTGGGCTCAGAAATTAACAGGCAGCCACTGTAATACTGCATGAATTTATGTAATATAGCTCTACAGAACTAAATTCTAGCCAGCAAGTTCTGTGATAGGTTTCCCTTAAGATTACTACAAGTCAGAAACTTTAATCAAAGGCATGTATAGGATTGTGCTGAAAATTAGGTAGAACAGGAAAGCAGACACAGAAATAAATATCATATGGTCATTTTTTTAAAAAAAAGATCCTTGTTGAAGAAACTGTTTGAACAATATGATCCAAGACTATACTTTAGCTTTGTCATGAGACATAATTCTTTGGAAAAATATGATAATACTCAGTAAACTGGAAGGCAGTAGGAAAAGAGGGAGACCATATTACCAATGAATTGATTCAATGAAGGAAGCCACTGCCCTGAGTCTGCGAGCCCTGAACAGGGCTGTTGATCCTTGGGAGTCTTGGGGGTCACCATACAAGTTGAAACCAACTTGACAGTAAATAGCAACAATGACCTAACTGGATTCCAAAATCTGGGAAAACTTATAAAACCTTTAAATTCAGAACAGGCCCAACAATCTATGTCAATTTTGTGCATTTAGTAAATGAAGGTTTCACTTCTAAAAACTGTTACAATCAGAATATAAGATATAGATCCAATGTTTTTTCTTCTATAACCATTTAAAATGAATTAGGTAATTACTGTACAATGAAAACACTTAAATAGAGGAGGATGGAATTTAGGGAACATCCTGTTTCCGTTTTGTCATTGCTTGCTACACAGCACTTTGGTTCACACCAGTTAACACCCTATGATCTTTCCCTCTATCAGTACTACCGTATATACATATACAGAACAACAGTTCAGTCAGATGGTTTCAGAATAAAAGAAAGAGCAAAGAAGAGCTAAATTTCACAGAATCTTAAATGAAGTTAGAAAGAACCTGAAATTGTTACTGTTAACTTTTGAATTATAGTGCTGAGATTAGAACTGCAAGATTTAACTTCAGGTAAAGCTATAAAAATTATGAATTAACAACAATCATTTGATAAAGGCAGCCCTAATCTGACTCTACATGGAGAGAAAGAAACACATATATATACATATGTATGAGAGTGTGTGTGTGTGTGTATATCTATATCTATACATATATATACATACACACACATATAAAAATATGCAGGTGTGAGTGCATGCATGCACACAGACACCTTTCTGTTTAACTGTCACCTCCCACAAATTCCAAGAAAGCACCCTTGAGATATCTCAAAGTGGGAAAGAAAGGTACAGAAGGCATAGAGGGAACCACATCTACTCATACTACACATTTCCAAAGAATACCATCTGCTATGAACTGCACTGAACCCTGTTCCCCAACCTTTCAGCTGCACATTTGAGGCAACTAAAAAGTGCTGCCTACAAAGATCACATCTATCCTAATTCTCAGTGTCTGAAGTAACGAACAGCAAGAAGAAAGCTCAGTTCCCAATCCCAGTGCTAGCCCTTTACTGTCACCCGTATAATGAAAGGACATTAAAACTGTTTAAGGCAGCCAAGCAAAGTCCACTTCCGTACCCAGGCATCAGATCCCGTGAAAAGGGCGTCGATGCAACACGTATAATGAGCAAAGCTCTCAGCCTACCTGTCAGAATGACATTTTCCTGGCTCATAAAAATAGCTCGGAGAAAAGATTCACCTCTAACCCACATTCCGTCCCCAACCAAAGGCAGACGTCCCTGGAGGCAGGCAAGAGCCACTCCTTGCGGACTGTTGTTCCCCATGACAAATGTATTGTTCAATAACGGAGAGTTCATTTCCCCTATCCCTGAGTCTAAGAGTACACATACTCTTGTGTACGTGGCAAACAATCCTCTGAGAAGAACCTGAGAGACCGGCAGCTCCAGCTCCATGATACCCCCACAAATCGGTACCCTAACCTAAGCCGCTCGGGCTACGAAGACCGCCCGCCGCTCTACTTTGGGAAGGTCCTCCCAAAAACCAACCAACCAACCAAAAAAACCCCCACAGCACCAACAACCCTGCCCGCCGCCAGCGCCGGTGGTCCCTCTTTTCCGTCCAAGGCCACCCCAACCTCCCCCTGCCGGAATGACAGGAGGGCCTACCGGACGCAAGGTGCTTCAGAGGCCCACTTCCGGCCCAATCCAGCCCCCTTACCAGCGGTACAAGCAGGCCCCAAATGATGGCCCAGACCGCTCGGATGGGCCCTATTCTTCTTCCCTGAGCCGTCGCCGCCATAAACCCAAGCGGGTCTCCTTTAAACACCGGCCGGCGCCTCTTTCGCCAATCACGCCGAGATTCTGTTTTCTCCCCGGTTCTCTTCTGGTGGGGCGCCCCGATCAATCGCCCGCCCCTTTCTCCGGCGCCGCTTCAAGGCCAAGCTCCTCCACCTCTTTCGCTTTCGGCGGGCTGCCCGCTCCCAATAGTTAGTTCCTCAACAACAAGGCGAACGAAGCAGCCCAGAGGTAGCGCCTGAGGGGAAACTGAAAGATGATTTAAAGTCTCCGTAATCCGAGGCGCACAAGCGACTACGGCTTTTTGAAGAGGGAAAGGAACTCGTCTATTTCCTTGCGGTGGAAATGGTAGCCACTCGACCCGAGCGCTTTCTGGGCCTGTTTAGAGCTCCTTGGCTGGAGCCCACCCCATGGGCAAAGTGTTTCTGAGCATGTGCATATTTCCTTTAAAGAAGAAACCAGCAATAGGTTCCTTTCAGAAGCGTGAACCTTAGGATATGTGCGTGTTAACTATTTGTATTAAATCTGGGGAAGTTGGATGCCTTTCTCTTTATACGTCCGGTGCTTGTAAGGCGAGACAACTGCTTCAGATTTAGAGTATTAGGAAGACGTTGTTGTGTCGTTTCAGACTTTCAACGACCTTAAGGTGAATTTATTACAGAGTTTTCTTGGCAAGATAACTTTCAGATTTTGCCTTTGCCTTCGCCTGAGAGTGTGTGACTAGCCCAAGGGAACTCAGTGACCACTGCTGGGCCTGGTTTTACAGTCGTAGTCCAATGCTCAAGCCACTCCCACACTGGTCCTCATGAAATAGTGCTTTCCCCCCTGGATAATAGGTGAGTCCAGTTTGATTATGTATACTACCAGAGATGTGATGCACATGAGGAGGGGCTTCAGTTGACTTTAGGTATCAGGTACCAATAATTCAGGGAGGGGAGGCACTTGCCACTCCGTTTAAGGGAGCAAAATCTTTTGGTTGCTGTCTGTAGCCTGCTGACACAATGTCACTCAGGGCCCTTTCACATCATGCAGTTGTAGTGCTATGATTCCACTTTAATTGCCATGACAACAACCTATGGAATCCTGGGGTTTGCTGTTTAGGAAGAGGTACCTAGAATTCTCTGCCAAAGAGCTCTAATGCCTCATCAATCTATAAGCCCCAAGATTTCATAGGATTCAGTAATGGTAGTTAAAGTTGAATCACAGTGCTATAATTGTATAATGAGAAAGTGCCCTCACTCTGTTCAGTAAACCAGTGCTTCTTAATTGATCTGATAATGGGGGACCAGCATGATTTTTCCAAATGTGCCAGGGACTGATACCATATTTGTGTCTATTGACCACAATTGTGTCTTCTTTTCCTGGAAACTTGCTGCAGATGGGTAACCAGGTGCTTGAGGACCAGTACCAGTTCACAGACCACCAGCATGAGTAGTCCTGCAATAGAATCTACCTTCCTTAGCCATGTAATTATTAATCTTCTTTGGATTACTTATACAATCTTATCTAATTAACTGCCTCCACTTTGTATACAATCCATTATTTCTAGTTCTTGGTCTAGATTCTAGAACATCTTAGACTGTTTCACTGCAAAAAGTGGAGCCCTGTGATTCCTAGAATCAGTTTATTAAAAACCATCCATCAGACTCATGAGTTTATTACTGAAAGTTGTAGTATGGCAAAATAGTGGTTGCATGAATACTCTACACCATTCCTTAAAGCCAGAAATACAAATATAGACAGACTACTTGGATTTTTACGCAACAACCAGTGTGAAATAGGTGAAGTGTCAATTCTTGCAGCCAGCGTCCTTGATTAATTCTATTATCTACCCTTATAAAGTTTGCTTAAGTTTCTTGATTCAACAATTGAATAATAAATAAATCCCACACAAGTTTCTCTCTCCCAATTTTAACAAAGGGTAGTAACATTTCAAACATGCACCCACTTAACAAAACTTAACAAACACTTAACAAAAGTGTTAAGACAATCACCCTTGCCTCATATCTAAGTCTTTTCCTGTCTATAATAATCCCTTGTTTGCCAGCTGCAGAGATAACACCAGGAAATGTCAAAAGCATATAAGATGCACTTTTTCCACAAAATAAAACTTTTTAAAATGGGTGCATCTTAAACGCTGGTGCATCTAATACACTAGCAAACACAGTATATAACAAGTGCTTTGAGTGGCTTAGATAAAGCTATGTTTGTTTCAGAGATTTCCACAGATGTCATCAGCACTGACACAGTCTAAGGAAAGGTAATTTGATTGTTCCTGTGTGTTTTCTGGCACATGCCTTTAAAACCACTGCACTGTTGATATCTTAGAACAGAGGATTCTGCCAGTTTCAGCAGTTCAGATATATTAAGACCTACATGCAGTCACTAGGACTAGCTAGAGTGCAGCCATTGAACCAGTTGCTGAATGGTAAGTCAAAACTTTTATATTACATTAAATGAGTTTGCTCTAGTTGTTACTCACAAACTATTGTAGGCCCAAGCATTTTCTAGCAATAGATACTCTGCTGTGTCTAATGTCCAAGGCAACAGCACCCAGTACCATCACTGGGAGAGGCTTGATTTTAAGACAAAACTTAAAGCTTTCCAAATGTTTTATGGACAGTGTTTGACGTAAACCAAAAGCATCAGTACAATTCAATTTGTGCCATTTTTATTACTTAATGATCTGCAACACCTTCAAATCTGTAATGCACGTTAGCCTGCTTTACAGGATAGTTAGTGAACATTAATACTGTGCCAAGGGTTCCATACTGAAGAACAGTGATATTCTTAGTTATGATATGAGGGGTATCTCCTTCTCACAAGTATACAGATGTCTTAACAGATACACATATATTTGTGAAAACTTATGTTAAGACTGATTTATGTTTAAAACACTACAAAGATTTCTAGTTAAAATTATATTTTAAAACCTGAGGTGCTTCAGTTTTGTCTTCATAATAGAGCTGGCACCACCTTCTGTGAGGAAATCTACTTCCAACTGATGCTTGGTAATATTGTGTGAAAACAGGACTCCAGCCCTCTGATTTCACTTCATACAGTCGTAACAGAATATTTGAACACAGAGGTTGGAATTGTGTGGCTCTCCATTTGCTGTTGACCTGTAACACACAGTAGCCATAGCCAGCATAGCTAACGGTGAGAACATTCAACAATACAGTCCAAAAATATCAGGATTGCTGCATTATTCTCATCCCTGCTTTATCATTTAAAACCACAGCAATGGCATGCTTCATTTCTAGAAGATCTGGTAACTCATGGTGTCATAACTCAATTCCCATGAAGTCAGCTTAAACAGAAGCATGTATTTACTGTGACCAAACTTTCAATCAAGTACCAACAAAAAAGGAAGTTGATCTGAAGAATCGGAAACCATTCCTAGATCTCACATTGAATTAGTGTTCAGCCAAGACATAGAGAATGTTCAAAGCTTGCAAGCAACCCACCAGCAGTGGAAAAGATAGTAAGGCTACACAGCACTGCACTTGCTAACACAAGTTTTAAACTTTGGGACATGCGCAATAACTTTGCCAGATTGCCGTACCACAGCTAAAAGTTAACTTTTGTAGAACTTTTGCATGCCAGTTGTAAGCCTATCAACTGTTCCTTCTTGAACTGTCCATCAATGATCCCAGATATTTTTATATTTGTATCTTCATCAAACCTTACACTTCCAGGCAGGTTTACATAGCTTTTTTGCATGTACAGACAGCAGTGCCATTACTGTTTCAATTATGTAGCATTTGTCAGTGCCAGGTTAGAACCTGAGGCACCGAGCCCACACTTTCATTATCGATTAAACAATGTGTATTTCACATTTTCAATGCGAAAATGTAACCAGATCTTACTTTCTGTCATTTCTATTGAAAGAAGGTATATAATAGTGTTTGTAGAATATGAAAACCATTTGTAAGTTCTGTAATACTTCTAGTTTGTAAAATGCTTAAGCATTTTAAGCATTAATGTAAAATGCTTAAGCATCATACATTAATGTGCTGGTAAGCATTTGCCCAAATAATAGAAATCAGTGATTGGGCCCAATCAGGTTCAGGTAATTAATGCTTATTTAGATCACAGTATGTCTTAGAGAGTAAATTATTTTGAAGGTTTTGTTGGAAGCCAAAACTGGCTACCCCTCTTTAAAACCATGAAGAAATTTACAAATTCCAGGGTTTCCTGGTGAAAGAAAGCCATGAATCAATTTTTGTAGCTACCACATTTTAAAACAATAAAACTATGCTGTTAGGGTATCTGTTCCTACATATTACTGTGCTGTCAGTGGAGCTTAAGGTGGCTGGATGACTTTGTAACAATGAGACCTCTAGCTCGAACAGTCTTTCATAAAGATTGGCATTATTTAACTTTTTCAGTCATATTAGATAAATTAGAAATCTTAAATACAACAATTTATGATCAAAATAGGTCAATTCTATTCCTTAAAGTCAGTTTATCTCAAAGTATAACACAGCAGAATTACCACGTCATTCAAACATGCCCCCTAAGCATGTATACTTGTAGAATTGTTGTTACAGCCTCCTTTGGAATTCATCTGCTCCTGAATTTGCTCAACCTAGAAAAAGCATTATAGTATAGAAAAAGTATTATAGTTCTGTTTGCATTCACCATCCTTTCCTGAAAACTTGAGATTATTAAAGTAATTACAGTTTATAAAATATATTGCAACAAGCCCTTTAAGTCAAATAATGTTCTTTCTTTACATACATTTACATTATGGCTTGGTTATGTCTAGTTTTCCAAGTGTAGAACCTCTCTACAAGTTCATTTTGTATATTTCATTCATTTATTAAAAGTCTCTTGCAACAACCATGCATTCCTTGTGTGTGCACTTTTACCTAAAAACATCTTCCAGTGTGTTTATTGGAGCTTACTTCCAGGTTAAACATGCAGAGAGTTGCAATTTAAGATGGCTGTGAAGCACCTGTTTTCAGGGAAATCATATTTTTTGTGTCATATCAAGATTAGAGGATCCATTTGTAGATTACCTACAGCAACAGATGATAGATTCTGATCTACTCCCATGTGTTTAGTATTCTTTTTACACAGTGCAAAACTAAGGCTAGATGTATGTAAAAGGTTGCCTTCTATATGTTAAAAATGCCAAAACTGGGATGGTCTCCCATAGTTTAGTTAGTTTTAGTTTTTACAACCTTTAGTTTTACAACCTTGCAGCCTTTTGAATTAGTTTCAGATGCTAAGATGCTTATACTAAACAGGACCACTGAATGATTATAATAATAATACAATCATCAGTTTCCATGTTCTGTTTTATTCAGATCACATCCCCCACAAGCACATAATTGTCATATTATACCCGAGTCTTGTATATTATATTTCCTCATGTATCTGAAGAAATGGATTGTAATTTACAAAAGCTTGTGCTGAATAATTCTGCTAACCTTAGAGGTGCCATAGACTTATTTCTTTTGATTTGGTTTAATATATTTGGTATTCTGCATATTAAAACACAACCCATGTATTTTTCTTTTCTGGATTCTACATACTTACTGATGGAAGACTGTTGGCCATTTCTTTTGCCCCAACATGGGTAATATGTACAAAGTTCATTGGCTTTCCTATCATATTTCTGTCAAGTCTTGGATGCCTCTTCTTTAGAGTGCCATGAGAAGAAAATAAAAGGGGTCATGCACATTTTATCATGCACATTTTATCAAACAGGAAGGCATCACCATTAATAATTCTGATGTATACTAACAACTTCTGATATTCATTACCATTAGTTGGGAGGATGGTGTCATCCATCAAGCAGTTTCAATTAGTATTCTTTCAAGCCTTCTGTTGGTGTTTTATATCATCACAGATACTACTTCTAAAATTTCTTTCTTTTATCACCACATACCAACCAATTGTCCCAATTTGGCAAGAATAGTCCCCATAAATCTATTGTCCCACTTGTTCAGCTGCATTTAAAATGTCCCTGTTTCTCCCTCTTCCCCCACTTCTCCTCTTCATCCTCAACTTAGTTCAGTTGCTACAACTCAGTTCAAAATGCAAAAATAGTTTGCAGTCAAGTAGAGGAGAGGCTGGAATCTTCCCCTTCCCAGTAGTCCCAGGCAAGCAAAACTACTGCAGCCTTTCCTAGCTTGTGTTTTCTTCTTCATTAAGAACTTTTTCCATTTGACCACACTCTGACATTGCTTGGCCACATGTGTCCCAGGTTTCATTTGTGGAATGTTGGAGAGTATATCACTGCTAATCACAGGAGCTGCTGTAGTTACAATCAGTGAAATAAAGCAGATGAAACCTAGCTCGTAGGTAAAAGCTTCTTTTTAATGTGTTAGTTTTAGAATGTGATTGCTTTGAAATTTGTAGTGACTATTGTGCATCGTGGTTTTGAAACAAGCTGATTTTGATTTTGTTTGTAAATAAAAATTTGTTATTTTTTAAAATAAATTGAACGAACTTACCGGCTGGGGCTGACCACCAATACAACAATTAAAACAAACCAAGAACTCTGTCATTGCAGCACTCAATAACCACCTGAAAAGTAAAAGGTGAAAGCAATTTATTAGGCTTGTCATAGATGGATAACGTGCTAAAGAAATTGCTTAAGAAAACTCCATGATACAGTACTTGCAGGGTTGCTGTAAGCTGAAAGACGACTTGAAGGCACATACAGAGGTACACACTTTCTTCAATAAGCTGTTACAATTATATTTCAGAGTGCTTTGGTCTAATTGTTCCCTATCTTAATTACTTGTCTGAATAGTAAAATATCCCTAGTTTTGTCTGAAATACTATTATCAAGCAGTTTCACACTTCCTCCCTCATACCATATTTTACCAGTTAACAGTGCCTATATAAGAAAGACAGGTTTAAGCAAACAGGCCACGGCCATCTCATTTTAGTAATAAACCTGTTTTGAGTTACCAAGACAAGTGAATGTTCAGGAGTAGATATATACAGTGATGTCTAGTATGGATAAACATGTTTTAAATGCGAGTTATTTCATCTCATGGCTGGCTTCCTCAGAGCAGGAAGCAAATCCTGATGTCTTAAACATCAACCTCTCAACTTGTTGAATAAAATGAGAATAGTGATGTCCTTACATTGCAGCATTCTAAAGCCACATTGGGAGCCAAGCTGGTGAAATGGTTTGAGCGTTGGACTATGACTCTGGAAATCAGAGTTCAAATCCCTGCCCAGCCCTGGAGACCCACTGGGTGACCTTGGGTAAATCATACTCTCTCAGCCTCAAAGGAAAGCAAAGGCAAACCCCCTCTGAACAAAGCTTGCCAAGAAAACCCATGATAGGTTTGTCTTAGGGTTGTCATAAGTTGGAAATGACCTGCAGTTCAACAACAACAAAGTTCAAGCTTGATGCTACAGTGCCATTATACCAGCACAGAAGTAAGGGTGTTTTATATTCCTATGAAATTTTTACTTAATTTATGTTATTACACTACTTCAGAATTTATGCAATACAACATGGTATACCATATACTCTTTAAAAAAATGCTTCTTTAAGAAAAATCCTGTGCTGTCAATCCAGCTTTTAACAAATGCTTCAGCTCAATTGTATTTAGATAAACAGCATATTATAGTCTTAAACAGTATAATGAAATAATTTAAGAGTTATTGACAAGAGAGAGAGAACAATTAAAACAAACTCACAACTTCTGTTAGCTTCTTCTCTAAGCTCATTAAACTTTGTAAAAGGAAGCTTTAAAATTGGCAGACACTCCTTATGTAGGAGCCAAATTATCCAATTATCACCTTTCTTTTCTCCAGTTATCACAAGTGCACTCTGATTACAGTTTTCTCTGAGCGGAACCCTTACATGCATTATTGTTTCCTTACTTCTTGGATTTCATTCCTCAGTACATTTACTTGGATGTTAATCTTAATGCAGTTAGTTCTGCCTGGACTTCTGAGATTAATTGAGACCCAATATTTTTAATTCAAGTCATAAATTTGGCAATCAATGAATCTTAACAGCCAATGAGACCTTTGCCTTTAATTACTGGGGCACTAATACAAATAAATGGTAACAAGCTTGCGTGGATACAGCGAGGCTCCAAGCTGGTTAAGTTCTACAAGAAACTGGTTTATAAGAAATCAATAGGAGTTGTTTCCCTTTTTCTAAAGTACAGTCTGTAGTGTTAGTTATTTCAGTTTTAAAAAGCCTCACCTGGTTTGCAAGTGAAGTACAATATTTTATGGTGAGATGGGATGCATGTGTGTATGAGGGATTCTTTTTTCTCTGATATGTTCTTGTGCCTTTTCATTTTTTATAAGTTTAGCTATAGGTTTGAGTTCTGTTCCCTTCCATGCCCTGCCTACTCTAACTCCCATCTCCCAGATTTACATATTTATTTGAAAGGCATGGCCCATTCACATTACACTGTTACAGCATTGTGATTCTGCTTTAACTGCTGTGATTCCATCCTGTGGAATCCTGGGACAGGAAAACATGGAGCTCTGTGGCTGAGAAATTGCCAGCTGTATTTCATGATGCAAATCACATGTTACAATTTGAAGTTTACAAAAATGGGGGTGGGGAGAGAGCTGGAGAGGAGGGTGCAGGTAAGAGAAAAAAGAAGAAAGGAAAAGAATGTGTAACTAGCTATTAATTTGCTGGTGTCATCTGGTATATTCTAATCGATATTGGCAAAGTTTTTTTTTTACTTCATATTGTTACCACAGTGAACTGGCCTGGTCTTTGGTGAACCAAAGACATCATTTTGATATCACAATTTGGCCCTGCTCTGCCACCAGCCAAGTGTTTGTGAGGCCCACCAAACAAGCGCGAAGCTAGGCATGGCTACTATTTGCTGTTCCCACCAAACCAAGCCAGAAACTGCCAGATCTGCTTTAGGGGACCTCCCGAAACAAGCACCCTCATTACTAATGTGCAATAAAACAAAGAGACCCTCTGCCCTGAGAGGACACCCTGGCAAGCTGAGTGCTTAACTGCCGAGCTAGCCGCATCTACATACCGGCCATACCATTGTCAATTTGGAACATAAGTCAATCATGTAAATTCTGACCTTTCGGAGGCATTGTCTCCAACCCAAAACTTACTGTTTTCGCCCAAGACCAGACTAGCCTGTGGTCGTTCTTTCCCCAATAAAAACCCCCAGTTCCGAGGGTTCCTCGGATCGCTTTGGACATCTACCAGCCTTGCTGCTGCTCTGTTCAGCGAATTCCCCTTGGACGCTGCGCTGAGTTTCCTTCTCTTCAACTTGGACCTCTCCAGGACTGCAGGATTGGTGACGTATCACCCATTCCCCCAAAACTCTATTTCCTATTCTAGTTAGGAGTGTGCTTGTGTTTTTCTTAATATTGTCTAATAAATCTCATTGCTATTTTGGAACTGGCTGACTCCTCACTGACCCAACACTGTAGACATAGGGTAAAAGATCCTGCTGTGTTACCCTGCCTCTCGTTAGCCGAGAAAGTGCTCCAACTAATTTCGCCATCTTTGCTTGTTTTGGTTTGTTGTTTGGACGCCCCTCCCAGGACCCCCAATTTACAGGGTAACAATATGTAGTTAAAGAATATGATGTCAAATTGCCTTAAATTTATCCTCATATAGTTCACTGTATATTTTAATGGGTTACCAAAGCCAGGAGGTCCTGAATCCAATTGTTGATTTTCTGTGTGATCTTAGATATCCAGTTTTGCAAATCGTGTATTTGGCCATTTTTGTAGGTCTGGTAACCATCTCAATAGTCCATCTATCAAGTTCTAGCTACTAAATATATATGGCCAATTGAGACATATATATAGATCACTTTATTATAAGTGGCCTATGTAACCCTAAGAGATTTGATTTTGTTTAAAATGTATATGATCAGAAAGGACCAGGAGACTTCTTTGCTTTTAACAGATGCATGACTGGTACTTTTTTATTATATCAAGCTGTTTTGATCATTAAAGCTGTTGTCATCATTGATGAGAGACACCTGCACCATCCATCAATGCATCATCTTTGATGTAGGTATTAAAGGTACAAGGACTCTGCAACAAGGATTCCTTGTTGGAAGCAAAAAAAAACATAATGTTAAAGAGCCAGCATGATTTAGTGGTTTGAGTGTTGGACTAGCATTTTGGGAGACCAGATTTTGGGAAAAGCTATTGAGTTGTCCTGCGTAAGTCACATTCTCTCAGCCTTACAGGAAGGCAATAGAAAACTTCCTCTAAGAAAATCCCTATGAGTGGCAAACTTCCTCCCAAAAAAGAAAAGCTTACGAAGATTTGTCCATTAAGTCAAATTGAAGGCGCTTAACAACAAAACATGTATGTCAGGTAGAAGATAAAACAACCCCTCCTTTGCATACTCTCAGTACTTCATATAGAACTTCTAGTTCTCTGCATGCACAGCACCACCTATCTGAGAAGTTGCCAGTACTCAGGAAGTTAACCTAATTCCTTTTCTTTTATCTTGTTGTTGTTAAGTGTCATCCAACCTTGTCTGACTAAATCTTGCCAAGAAGACCCAAGGAAAGGGTGGATATAAATCAGAGTTGACTTGAAGGCATATGACAACAACTGTGAGAGCAGGGAGCTGGCAGGCATCACAGGTGCCCACAGAACGTGATATTGGGAACACAAGGGCTCAATAGTCTGCATGAGTCTAAAACTCTCCTGCTTGCTGCTTCTCATTCTGGTCTCGGCTTTGTAGGCAAATTCTCCCTTGCTGGTTTTCTGACTGGAATGAGGCAAATGAAATCCATGGGGCAATGAAGAAAGAATCCTAAAATGAGATGTAGCCTGAGCATCTCAGATTATTCAGAGACAGTTCTTGTTTCCTGGAACCAAAAAGAAGGTATTTTTCTGGGACCTAATTGCGATAGGTTTCTGCTTTGAAACACAAAGCAATATAGGCCCTTTTCACATGAGGCTAGGAAATTGCTGCGAAACTTTTTGCATTTTTTTCTGTATCTGCGCTAACATGTGCTTTAATTTACGATGTTCCATACGGCTCTAGCGTGAACCGGTCTAGCGTGTGTTAATAGATCCACACGTTCTTGTCATGGCCACTCCTGCTTTTCCTTTACCTTGCCCCCTTCGGCTGTGATTGGCTGTTTTTTTTAAAAAGGCTCCATGCGTCATTACGTACGTGCATACATGCGCACATACGCACAGCCACCTAGGTCCTTCCATACGCTCCCCCGCCCCTTTCCCCCCTTCGGTCGATTTTTATCTAGCCGTGGTTTTTTTTCCCGCCGTTTTTTTTCTACTTTCTGGCTTTGCAATGGAGGAAGAGGTTATGACTGACGTTGCGAGGTTCCTGGGGCTGTTTATGACGGTTCTGGGAGTTGTGCTGGCAACAATGCAAGGCCAGTGGACCAGAGAGGCGGTCCAGGCTCCATCGGGACCAAAAGTCCTACGACAGCTTCTATGCGCCCCTGCTGAGAGGCTCCTCGTGGCGTGTGCCACACCCAAGAAGATGGTGGGTTCGGGAGAGGATGCGCAGAACGTGGTGGGCTGAAGAGGTTCTGGTGAATGGGATGACGACCAGTGGCTCTACCACTTCCAGATGACCAAAGCCACCCTTTTCAAAATAGCTGACCATCTGCCGCCCCACTGGAGAGGGGCCACAGAGATGCACCAACGCATCTCTGTGGAGGAGAGAGTGGTCATTACTGTTTGGTGGCTGACAACCCCTCTGATCTGTCGCAAGACGGCGAACACTTTTGGTTTGGGGGATCTCCACAGTCGTGGTGATCGTCATCGAGGTATGCCTTGCGATAGAGCATGTGCTTCTGTCATCCACCATTTGCCTTGGAGACTATCGGAGGGTGAGTACTCTAAAACCCAATCTCCCCCAACACATAGCTCTGCACTCACTCCTGTGCTAACACAGGAGCACTATGGATGCTCTCTGGCCACCCATTCCCAAGCAATCCCTTCCCTCATCCCCCAGGAACACAGGGAAATTGCAGTATTTCCTCCCAGACAGTTTTCCTGAATTTAAACCCATTGCTCTGCATCTTGGTCTACAGAAGGAGGAGGGACCTTGCTTGTTCCAGCCAGGCAAATACTAGGGGTTACAGTGGGAAATTGGTAAAAAAAGGCAGGGAGGGGGAGAACAATGAACACTACCCTGTCTGGGCACGGGCCCAGTTTTCCTGGCCATGCCATCCATCTCTCTGACCAGTGGGCAGCGCTTCCCCGGCCCTCGGCCAGCAACCTGCACTCCAGGAAGTTTCACACACAATTCACAAACCCTTGCCTTTTCCTCTCTCCCTCCCTCAGTCTCCCTTTCCTCATACTCTCTTGGACCCATGTAATTCTACCCAAAAGGAAATATTTAAAAAGGCCAGCATTCTGTGCTTGTCTCTCAGGATGAAGACACACGACAACACGCATCCCGAACCCCAACCACCACCAAGGGAACACGGGACTTTCATTCCTATGTGTCCCCACACTGTTCCCAGACCTGTATTGCAGTTCATGTGCAATTCCTCTGAACATTAACTTTTCTTTTTTGTATCCCACCAATTACAGATCATGGATTGTTTCCAGTGAATGGGTTTCCGCAATGCATCGGTGCAGTTGATGGGACACACATTCCGGTGCGGCCACCAAAAAGAAGAGGGGAAGAATTCGTGAACGGGAAAGAGTCCTTCTCCATATGGTGGATCATGAGGGGAAATTCCTGGACATTGTGCTGGGCTACACTGGGAGAACGCATGACGCGTTCGTTTTCCGGCACTCTTCCCCGTGGCACACCATGGAGGGGGGAAGGTTTGTTCTGAGGAACCCAACCATCACCTTTGGGGGGGCCTTACCATTGGCCCTGTGATCCTGGGTGATGCGGGCATACCCCCTTTCCCGGTGGCTGATGAAGCCATATGGAGGACCGCTGGCCCAAAAGAAAGATGGCGTACAACAGGGTTTTCAACCGCTGCCAGAATGTTGTGGAGCGGGCCTTTGGAAGACTCAAGTCACGGTGGGGCTGTCTTTCCACTCCTCTCACTGTCTCTGAAAAGAACTACCTCCCTGTTGTTACAGCTTGCGGGGTTTCCCATAACTTTTGGGAGAAAGGGCCACATCCTGCACCCTGAACTAGCTCCCTGCCACCACTAGTCTTCCACCTACCTCAGAGGACTTTCATCCCTATGCCTCTGCGAGGAGACTCCGGGAAGGAGAAAGCGTGAGGAACGCAATTGCGAGCCTCATTGCTGGAGACAGTAGTTAGTGGCAGCTGTGCGCCCCCAGCACTGGGGATCACAGGATAAAGCGGACTGTGCCTTAAAACATTTGCTAAAGTTTGTTTGTTCATTGTTACAGTTTACAGTTGTTTCTTGTTCTACGCCCCCCCCTTTAGAACACTAGCAGCTTTGTAAATAAATGTTTCAAACTTTGTCACAACTTTAAAAATGTTTTTTTTTATTCTACTAAAGGGTTAAAAAAATATCCCGCGAAAAATTTTTTTCTTTCAAAAAAAAACTTGACAAATGGCACTTCACATTTGCAAGGAAAAGTAAAAAAAACATTTAGGGTGGCCTATTAAGTGGGATGATTCTAAGGGCTGTAATGGTGGCAGGGTCTCTTAAACCCCGGGGGAAACTTCCTACTTGGTGCTTGCTGCTGGGAAGACCCTTGAGGCGCTTGCCAGAGCAAGGCTCTGGCTGTTCTCCGCCTCTGGTGGTTTGGAACCCACACAGGCATCACTCCTGGGTTGGACTCTACCACTTCTTTCCTTCACTGCATCCGCGATGGTAGACATTGCCTTACGCATTCCCTAGGAGGGAGATATTTTCTCAGCATTCCTCTGCCGCTGTGGCACTGTCCTGCTGGTACTCCCTGGAATGCTGCTCCCTGTTAGTTCCTGTTGCTCCCTTATGAAATCCATGGTTGCTATCGCGGCAGTGAGGGTGTCACTACGGCCCACGGTTTGGTCCCTGGGCCGGGACATTCGTATCTTCAACCTTGGAGACATCCCCACCATGGGAATGGTGCGTGGGACGTGGGAGGTTCCATTGTTGGCCTCATCTAGGGAGATTGAAAACACAACAGAAGCAACAATAAGGCCTTTTTAGGAATGTGATTACAAAGTAGTTCCAACGTTGCACTGCCACGGGATAAACAATGGAAAACATGTTCCGTAGGGATACATTATTGCTAAGATGGGGGCCCCCTGCTGGATTTATGTCCCTGTGGGATTAATACATCAGAATATGTACAGAATTTATGGCTGGGGATAAGGGCGATTGTTAAATCTCACCTGGGCCTGTGGTGCTTTCATTCTCTGTTTTTGAGGTTCCAGCCTGCACTGGGTGGAACTGATATCGTCGACCCCCGCATAGAGATATAGGTCATGAGGAGGACTCAGCAGCAGGACTAACACATTGGCTGGCAATAAAATACCATTATGCATTGCTCCAAGTGCTCACCCACTCCACATCAGCTCCCCAGGGAAGGAAAATCAATTAGAAATACTTGGGAATAAAAACTCTAGCATTATATCACCACATGTCCAACATTAAACTACTCATAGCCTGGAATCAATTGAGGTCTGCTTGTGCCCAAATGTCTCTTGTGCAAGGGGCCATCCCTGTTGCTAGTGTGTATTTGGGTGGCACCAAGTAGGATCACAATAATAATGCATTGACCACAAGATAAAGATGCAATAGTCTACACCAAATCCAACCTCAAGAACTACTGGTAAACACTGCTATACGGCATATAGCCATATGTGTGTGTGTGTGTGTGTGTGTGTGTTTTTGATGTGTGTTTGTGTGTGTGTACAACAATTGCCTTGTTGGGGTTTCCAGGAGCTCGGGGCAAAGCAACATCACTGAAAGACAAAACTTCTTTGGGCTTCATATGTTACCTATAAACTCTGAAATATAGTACAAACAGACAAGGTGCATACTACATTCCATTATTATGGATCTATGGATCCCATTTTCATTCCAATACACAGGTCAAGTACTTCAGCTCCAAGATCAACAGAATGCATATATTTCAGGCAATTAAATCCTTTTCTTGTGAAGCACTACACTTTTTTAAAACTGAATTCCTTTAGCTCTATTTTTAAGGAAGAAGTCACATGGCAATTTATTCTCTGATTGCACATGCCCCTACATACAGTTTGAGGAGCTTGCATGGGGGCACCTTTTAAATAATTGGTTTGCTTTAAAATTACATTAGCAAGCACAAATATGTAATGGGGAGCAAAAACAAAACCTATTGGTTTCATGTCACACGCACTACTTACTGGATGTGTCTGCATCAGACAAATCCTGGGGTTTCCCCCAGTTTTTGATATGCGCCTGCTCTTCAACTACAAAAGTAATAGAGACATGAAAGTGGCTGGGGGGAACTTTGGGCCAAAAAAAAAAAAGGGGTTTTATAATAAAAAATAAATAAATAAAAATAAATAAATAAAAATAATAACTAAATTAAAAAAAAAGGTTTCATAAGGAATCATAATACCTTCTGCTGCAGCAGGGTCATCCACAGCATGTCCCCTGTCCTCTGCCACCTGCAAGCTCGTGATGACTCTGGATGGATGAGCACTGCATTCCCCCCCAAAATTCTTGACAGTTCCTCAAAGATGGACAGGTTACTTGGAAGATCCTGTCCTTTTGTTTGCTGCAACCGCGTGACGGTAGTCCAAAAAAGCAGCCTTTTAGTTTTGGTCCTGGATTCCTCTGCAGCCTCCTATGTCCCTTCCTAGTCATTTCCTTGGCTATGTCCTCGAAAATTTCTATGTTTCTGTAGCTGTCCTGGAGGTCAGCTTGAAAGCACTGCTCGCCCCAAACGTCCATCAAATTTCTATCTCTAGGGGCGCCCCCACCCCGCTCTCTTTGCCCTCTTCTTCCTAACCTCGAAATCTCCCTCTCCAGGGCTGGGACATTGCCTTGAGTGGATTCTTGGCTTTCCATCTCTCCCTTTCTTAATTTCTCCCCATTGCAGGACTTTTTACCTCACCACCCTGTTCTTTCACCCCCAAAATGGCTCCTTCCGGGTAGCGCAGCTCCTTTTCGGCTAGCCTTCGCACATGCGCAGTGCCATCGAACAGGTAGCACAGCGGGACCCCCCAGGAAGGCGGAGAAACTGCAGGCTCTCTGTGGGCGTGGAGAGTCAGGAGAGGAGGGAACGTGTATTGTAGGCTAGGTAAACTTGAACTTGTATTTCTTCATTTCCCTTTTGTTCCCCCGTATCCCACTTTACAATTTTGCCCTTCTTATCCTCCACTTTACTAAATTTTTTTGCCATTACTTTATCCATTTTCTACCCCTTGCAGGCTTTGACTTTTTCCTTTTTTGGGGGGGGTACAGTTATAGATAGATAGATAGATGGATGGATTTTGTTTTTTTGGGTGGGGAGGGATTGACAGCTTTTTTTATATAGAGAGGGACAGGGGGGGAGATAGATAGATAGATAGATAGATAGATAGATAGATAGATAGATAAAAACAGACAGACAGACAGAAGAAGAAGAAGATGTATAGAGAGCTGTATAGATAGATAGATAGATAGATAGATAGATAGATAGATAGATAGATAGATAGATAGATAGATAGAGATAGATGGGTAGAGAGATCGATTAGAGAGAGAGAGAAAGAAAGAGGGTTTACTGTGTTTGCCCTTGATTAGAGGACAGCATTATGGAGCGGGGAGGGGGCCCTGTGGGGCGATTTTGAAATTAGGGAGATGCTAGTGATGATTAGATAGTGTGGCAGTGTCCATGGTGCCCGAGTACAAACACACCCAATAAGGAGTACTACGAGAGCATCGCTAGAAGGTTGTCCCACAGGGCTTCCAGAGGACGGCCGCCCAGGTCAACTCAAAGTTTAAGACAATCAAGGCGAAAATAAAATTGGAATTATAATTTAACGGTAATGGTTCAGGGGAAAATTCAAATGTATTTCTTGGAATGTAAAGGCTCCAATAAAACGGAAATGAGTATTTCATCAATTAGAAAAATATGCACCAGATGTGGTATGCCTACAGGAGACTCATATAAGAA